>JZSA01000372.1:0-61756 GCA_000956155.1 Cotesia vestalis | reverse complement strand
TGTGTGTGTGTGTGTGTGTATGTATGTAAACCTCTTATAACTTTTAAATGGCTTGACTGATCGGATCGAAATAGGTGCCGATCTAAAGAGTATAATTGCCATTAAATTTCAGAAAAAATTTGATTCGATTCGGTCGGCTAAATTTTGAGAAATCTCAAAAATAAAATTTTCGAAAAATCGATTTTCTTGGAATATCTTCTAAACGGCTTTACCAATCGATTCCAGAAACTAATCCGCTCTTGAACTTAAAAAAACGACATCGATCTCTACCAGTCCCGTCAAAATCGGTTGATTCATTCGAGAGTTATCGAAAACGAAAAATTTCGAAAAAAATTGTTTTTTTTTACATAACTTCGACACTCCTTTTTGGATCGTTATTGATGGATTGAAATAATTATTAGAGCCTAAAAAACCACGTCGATTGCCGCCAAGAACGTGAAAATCGGTTAATTGGTTCGTGAGTTATCGTTGTTAAAATAATTCGAAAAAAGTGAATTTTTCAAATTTTTCTAAAATTTTTGATTTGATCAGTCGGTGTTCAAAAGTATATCATAGAATTTGAAAAACTGCGTGGAATGCTGCCAACCACGTGAGAATCGGTTCATTCATTCAGAAGTTATTGCGGTTTGAAAATTCAAAAAATACTCTTTATTAAACTGCTACCAGACTTTTGAGCTTTTCGAGCTCAAAAACTTAGAATACCTAACTCTTTGAACTCGGAGAGCTCATAATAACACATCAAGTATGTTTTTGAGTTCGAAGAGCTCATAATAACACATAAATTATGTTTTTGAGCTCGAAGAGCTCAAAAACGTCTGTGCAACTTTAAGCGCTTAGATATGGAATTAGCGAGAAAGTGCAGCGATGGCCTTTAGGGTCAATCGTTTTCCAGATTTTTTTTGAATAAAAAAGAATTAATTTTTCATTCTACTGATACAAAAATAAAACGAGAACAATGTACAAAAATAATTATGACTAGCTAAAATTTCAAAGGATTCTTTGTTAGGTACCGATAAATAGATAAAATATTCAAACATATTTATGGTTTTATTTTTCAGAATAGTATAATGGAATTCGTACGACAAATATTTCAGAAGATGAGCCGTTATTGTAAATGAGCTACTGCACGCTATCTTGATAGACTGGTGAATCGAGTTTTTTGAAAAGTAATGTATATTCAATGAATGACTATTTGAATGCAACGTGAGTTGTCTGTGTTATCAAGAAAATATCTCAATCTTATTTTTTTTTTTTGCGATGGAGTAGATGCATTTATATTACTCTCGTGGTTATTCGTCTCGACACTATTCGCAAAATCATCAACCCTCAATGTAGGTTGCACGTTGTTTGCATACAAAATTTGGAACCAGCTATTTTGAAAACATTGCACCAGTCTGCTTTATAACGACAACCATCAAGAAAACATGCTATATTGAATAAAGTACACTTATTCTTGTATGCTTTCGAAAAAATAATCGAGCAATGTTCCATAAAATACCTTCAATATACTTGAAAGTACATATGGTTATTTTCTTCATTGTTATTTTATTTTTTTTAATCCAAATTTTTTTAACAAATAATCGTAAAAAATAAATTATCTGTAAAAAACCTATACCTTATTATTTTGTATGAGATAATGTATTTTCATTCTCTGGTCATAAAAAATTAACAACATAGTCATTATTTTTCTTACTTGATATTGAATTACGTAACCTGATTCGAATATATACAAATATATATTCTAAATAAATGGGTTAAAACATTCGAAGTAGCCTGACATTAAAATCCATGTTATCATAAAAATCCTGAAAAACGGATAATCTTGCAAATCATTCCTGAAAATTTCCAACAGAACTATCGTAATGTTGGACTATACTTGTATTAGTGGTAACTTTCAAATATTTTAGACGAATATTTCCAGTGCTGCCTATGTATCTTTCCAATAGAAGTAACAATTTTTACGATAAATAAATTGTAATATTTCTTAATTAGTGTGTGTTGGCCGTGCACAGTTCTAAACTCCCAGTTTATGTAAATGCTGAAGGAAATCAGTAGTAGTTTGCCTAGAATAGCGTAGAGGTAGAGTTTCTGGTTACCAACTAAGACTTCGGAGTTCGATTCCCGGACGAAAATTCCGATTTGTTTTTTCGGTTACTGCAAAGTTACGAATGAATCCAACCTCTCACCCTTCTCCATCTCTGAAATTTCTTTTGAAAAAACCGACTGTCAATTTTTGCGATAGTTCAATTGTCAAGTTCACTAACACATCTTGTATGATTAGCTCTATAGTATTGGTTTTTTAAAGGTAGATGTTGCGTGATAGGCATATCAACAGAAAATTATGAAATTTTTTTTATCGAAAGATAAATATATTAATAATTCACTGCCAAGATTTTAGATCAATTCACCGTACCGTTTTTGAGTAATTAACTTTCGAAATCGCATCATTTACACGCAGAGGTGTGGAGAGATGGTAAAGTTAGTATGAAATTATTTGCATCACTTGAGTGTTGCAGAAGATTTCATACTGTTTTATTAATTTTCCAACAGACTTTTGTGCTCGAAGAGTTCAAAGTGACACGAAAATTATATTTTTGAGCTTGAAGAGCTCAAAAACGTCATAGGTGCAATTTTGAGCGCTTAAGTATGGAATTAGCGGGAAGTTGCAGGGATGACCTTCAGGGTCAACCGTTTTCCTAATTTTTTTTATTATTAAAAAGTACAAAATAATATGATTTTAGTCATTCTATTCTGTTATTTGCCGAGCGAGGCCGGCGAGAACGGATTGTGTCTTTCATAAAAAACAAATAATGACGTGATGATATTTCCGTAAAGTTTTTCGAAGGAACAAGGTCCAGTGATAGTCAATTTCTATTTTTAAATGCTATCTTTCTGGATGGAATGTAAAATTTGAAATTATTTTGTACCAACTTATCATGAAGCAAATACATTATTCGATATGCTGAACACACAATCAAAATTCACTTCGTCTTTGCGAACCTGCATGGAAGTAACGTGATCCGATCTTGATAGATAGCATATGTTTCTAACACAACTATTAATTTTTCCAGCAATCTTTGTTGATATAATTGAGTTGTCATTCATTTTCAATAAGAACAGCAGTATATAATTTCATTGTTAACAAATAAGAAGAGAAAGAGAAAATTCAATAGTCATGGTTTTTTTTCTTTACAAACAAACCTGGTTTGACCTCCTGGCTATTTTGTTGGTTGCCATCATGTTATCAGGCTTCTGCGTGAATAGTAGTTGTCGATATTACTCAACGCCGGATGAACGCGTTACTATTGTTCGGTTGTCGATGTGGGGCGTGCAACTAACACTTGAGGTCGAAAACGAAAACTCAACAATGGACGTACGTAACAAGGTTCACGCATTTTATCCAATATTTTATGATTAAAAATTTCGACTGAAAGCCGGAGGATTTTTTTGCTTTAAAATCTGACAAAAAATATATTTTCAAGGTAATATGATGATTACACTTCGGTATTTATTCATTTATGTATCAAATAGTAGGATTTATGGTATTATTTTGTCTCACATAGCAGAAGTTATAGCGGATTGCCATGAGTATGTTTGCATAACGATGATTGCATAAAAGCCGATATGTGATCCCTTGTTTAGAAGAGAGTCTTCGTTTTGGAGAATCTCAATTACTTATGTAGGATCGTAGTCATGAGCGATAAAACCACTCAAGTCGAACTACTCTATGCTTGCCTTTCGAGACATTCCTTAGTATTGGTTTTTTTATAAACATCAGTATCACACAAGACAGAATAACCAATTAGAAGTAATTAAAACCAAAACTCATGTAGGAGAAAAATATATAATTTATTTGGGTTATAATCGGTACAATAGTTTGCCGAAAAATATTAAAAAAGAAAAAAGGATTCATATATTTAAGAAAAATTTAAAAGAGTACGTATGTAAAAATTTATCTATATGAAATGAAATTGTAAAGAATGAGATAATGAAATTAAAATTGTAAATTGTAAAAAATAGCAATATTGCTTATTATGAAGTAAACTATTGTTATTGTTGTTATTATCATCATCACCAGCTAAATAACTGAATAATTGTCTAATTAGTTGCGTTAAAATTCGATATCAAGGGTTAAGTTACTATACAGGAATTGGTTGTTGGGAGGACTTTGGGCTTTGAGTGGTGATTACTGACAGAATTTAGGTGAGTAGCATCATTAGAAGTTCCATTTGCAATTGTATAGGTAGCATTTGAACTCTAGTCTAATGAACGCATATGTCAAGTATAACAGGGTCCTTGAATCAGCTAGGTTAATCGATGAATTGTAATCTTCGTCAAGTGGATTAAAATCTTCAATAATATTACATAACTTATGAGTATGCGACTTTTGATTAATTACTAAATATAATTTCACGCAAAGATACTTTCATTTTATTACTATTAGGAATATTTCACAAATTCGAGTATCTTCAGTAAAACTCATCTTCATTTCAGTTTTTCATGCATCTATTATTTACGCCCCTTGAGTTTCTCGATCTCCGTGGTAAAAACTCTTGCTCGACTTTTAATTAATTGCCACAAATTAATTCAGTATAACTCAAGCGCTAGATATTCATAAAAAAAACTTAATATATTCTATACAAATTTTTTTTTATCTCTATCTTAATTTTTTCTTCATTTAGTTATTTTCCCTTCTTTTCGTTAGTGTATAATGATTCTGATTCTCTTGAAAAGATATTGATTCGAGAATATTGCATTTTCTGATGATAGAGTAAGAAAAAACACCGTCGAAAAAAAAAGATAATACCAAAATGTTTGGGACACTGTTCGTTTTTATTTTATTTTTGTATTACCTGAAAGCTTGAATCCCACGAGACCACTCGTAAGTCCTCATTCTTTTTGAGATAAGCAAAACTTGAGTTGCTTACTAATATTCGAGATGGAGTGGTACACATAAATTTTAAAATGTTAAAACTAAAATTTAAAACATCTACATCCTATGATCGTATTTTTTTGTAAATGAGTTTGTTTTTACATTGCTTTTACGATATCTTTCAGTGGACACTTAAAAAATTTTTTTTCGTCTTTGGTATTTGAAAACATTTTCTTTTCTTTAATTAAAGGGGTATATACATATCTATACTGATTCAAAAATTGACTTGATTTAAAAAAAAAAATTTTTGAATCAAGTATACAATTTACTTCAAAAACTTTTCTGCTTGATTTAAGCCAAAAAATTCTTCAAAGTTTTTTCTCTCAAATTAGATCAATTTTTAACTTCCCGCTAAAAAAAATTAAAAATTTTCTAATATCGGGAAGTCATTTTTTTCACTCCGTTTTTCGCAAATCGAGTTTTCGTGAGATCTCGACGTTTTGAGGTCCTAAGAAGCTTCTCTGACTATTCCCGCGATGGTGTGTGTGTGTGTGTGTGGGGGGGGGGGGGTGTAAACCTCTTTAGATTTTGGATACAATTTGGACCGATTTGAAATCATGTCGATCGCTGCCAGCCCGGTCGAAATGGGTAGATTCGTTCGTGAGTTATCGTTGTCGAAAAAAAAACAGAAAAAAGAGTTTTTTCGGAATTACTATGAAATTCCTAGTTCTATAAATTCAAACTTGATGATTTTAGATTAGCTATTAAAATAATATTAGTTAATTAAAATAAAACGTTTATTTATTATTAATTTTTATAAAAATTTTTGTAAGCCATTTATAACTTTAGTTTCATATTGCAATTTAATTTTAAATATAAGACCATAAATAAAGGTGGATATGTAAGATATTCATTCTTTTTTTTTTTAATTTATGACATGATGTACTAATTAGATTATGATAAGTTTAAATCTATACATAAAATATTTAGATTTCCGTTCATGCGACAAAATATTTAGCTTACCGTGGCTTTCATTGAGAATGTTATAAAGATGTCAAAAATTTTTAGTCAATAACTTTTTTCTCAACATTGTATATTTTACAACTATCTAATATAGTTCCACGCCTCATAAGCGAAGCGGATGAGATTGTACTCTACACTCGCCTTACAAAAATCAAGCAATTTCATGAACTAAAATTGTCTTTATCCTATAATATAAAATTGATGATTGAACTGAAGTCAGTTTAGAATCGAAAATCTCGAAAATCTCGTATGCGCGCAATTTGAATTTCTAGTTTATTTTCTATCGCACTTGAAGAACAATATTTACTCATGAATGTCATAGGAAAACTCTATATTCAACACTTATGACATTCTTAAAAGACATTTTGCTTTTTAAATAAAGAAAAAAATGTTTAAAAAAATTATTTCGTGGACGTCCGGCTGTCAAATGTATGTATGAAAACTGGCGTGGTCACGATAACTGCCGAAAAACTTAACTGATCAAGTCCATTTTTTTTATACGTTTCAGTATGATCTAAAACTAAATCCTTTCGAAGATCACGGTTTAATTTAATGTAATTTATTTATAATTAGCAATAAACTAAAAATCCACTAGTCGTTTGTATATCTATATCTATGTAAATAAGGTTAGTTTACAATACATGGGTAGTTCCTTACATTTTCTGGGTGGACAATGGCACGAAAGATTTAAAAGTATTTGTATTTTGTTTTAATCAATTTTATTATGGAAAATGAGATTATGAGGCGTGCACTTTTAGATTTTCCAAACTTTTTTTTTTGGTTTTTCGTATCATAAAATATTTTTGTCTAAATCTTAGTATAATTTGCGACATATGCCCTTTTGGCTTTGGAAAATTTTTTTTCCGTCATACTCGCTCAGTAAGTTTACACGGGTGACGTGCGCAAATATGTACTTATTTCTAGAGATTACTTAACCAGCTGCTTTTCCGTACTAGGTTTCGTTTCGGACATTGAATTTGTGCCACGTAAATTCGCGCCACAAACTTTGGCGGCTTTATGAGGCATATTACTATTTTACCGATATCTTTAGTGATCGAGCAACGTGACATGAGATGTACAAATAACATGTTTGTCAAATTGAAAGCCTGAATAGTAGTAGTATTACAGTAATTTTATACTTTTGTTATTATGAGTTTACCAACAATACTTTCTTTCATTTCGTTAATCATCTTATAAATAAGCATTTGAAGTTTAGATATTCTTGTTATATAGTTAGAGATAGGCATTAGAGGCTTAAAAATATGAGTATTTTAAACAATTTTTTTGAAAGTAATTAAATTTATTTTATAGCATATTCATATCAAATTATTATATCAAGTTTTAACTTTACGAAATCAAAATTTCAAAGAAATATATTAATTGTAGACAAAATTATCGCCATCTTTGTTGGACCTTTACTTCTAAAGTTAGAATATGTTTGCAAAATGATTGGTGAAAAAAATTTTTATACGCGCCTGTGGCATTTGGAACGCGATATTTTGTGTTTCTGTACATAATAAATTAATTCAACACGTGAAGTACGTAATACGTCAATGACACTAACAATATTTCCGTATGATAAATTTAAAGTTTGTCAGTGTTGAAAAAGCTATTACCAAATTGTCTATGTAAGTGGGACCCCTCTGGTCAAAATTATTAAATTGACCTTTTAATTTATTGTCGAAATAACGGTTGAATAAATTATAATAGAAAAAACTATTTAAAGGACTTCCTTTTAATATATTTCCCAAAACATGATTTTGTTTTACAGTTTTGGTTTTCAATTAATAGAAAATAAAATTTATATATTATGTTTTGTGTTCATTCGAATTTCGACTATACGAAAGCTTAAATACTTTTTTTTATCAATTTATCAGAAATTCAGTGATAATTTTTAAGCTGCATTTATTCAACTTAGCTAATTTTAGAATTCAGAATTTATGAAATATCAACAGTCAACTTTCACCACATTTGTTCCGTTGAAAATCATAAATTTATATTTATTCCAATCGAGGTTTGCATTCATATTTGCTTGATGTGACCTCTCTTCCTCCCACTCGCTTTGTCATTTATATTTTATCTCTATAAACGCATTTATATATTTAATCGTTTATGACCACCGTTGGCAATGGCACCGATGTGAAATAAATTGTAGTCCAACAAAATATTGCGTTGACATATTTCCAGATATTCACTTTTTTTTTTCTTTTTTATGTTTTCAATTTTAATTTGTATTATTTTGTGTTAATTATTTCCTTCAGACAATAACGAATAAGCATTTATCAAGGTAAACAGTTTTTGGAGTGGAAAACATAATATTTTGATTTTTAGTGGGAAAGAAGAAAAGCTTTATGTTTTTTGATTGTTTTGTTTTAAATTACTATAGTAATAACTATAGTTATAACATTAAAATTCGCAACATAATACGTACTATGATGGTAAGATACACGCAAAAATAGAGAAGGTTATTTAAAATAAATAAATCAACAAGCTCACAACTTTTTTTATAGTTGTGTTTGAAGTTTATTTAAGAAATAAACTCTAGTAAAACTTGAACTGTAAATAAATCAACTTAGAAATTATTTACATCGTATGTTTTGAGAAAACAATATTGATCACTAGCTGATGCTTACCGCTTTACTTGGCGCACATTATTGAATTTAGTTGAGGAGCCATGTTTAACATGAAAAAATTACTTAACTTCAAGTAAATAAAAAATAAAAAATTTGGACAGAATGTAGTAATTGTGTATAATATGAGTATATCTGAGAAATTCGATTCGTTGCAATGTTAAAATTATCGGTGCATATAATTTTTTATAATTTTTTTGTTCGACGGGCAGAAAGCGTCAACTTTCGGCTCGCTGCGCTAAACGAAGTTGCCGCTTCCTGCCTTCGTCGAGCAAAAAAATAGCATACACACCTAGGGAAGTAAATAAGGAAGTCTCAGATCACATGTTTGTTGCCTCAAATTACATGTGATCTGAGATATTTCTTATTTTACTTCCCTAGGTGTGTAATATACTATTAATAACGAGGCTAACTTATTGGCTTTGAGAATGAGTAATAACGTTTCTCGCAACTGCTGTCGTATTTTACTATTGGCGCGGCCGTGCGACAAAAGTCGCGCAGAACCCTATTTTCAACATTGAATAAAAATTATTGTTTTTCAAGCTAGAATTCCGGGAGTCGAGACTTTTTTTTTCAGAAATTTCCTCCTCTTTGAAGATCTTTTTTTCCGATTTTTGATGTCACCAATAATTATTGAGTTATTTACGAAAAACTGAGATTTTTTGTTTTGGTTATGTTTTATGTTAATAACAAATTGAAATTTCCATCAAAAAAATTAAAAAGCAACAACATTATTTTAAGAATTTAATTCCCCATCGACTAAGTGATTGTTCGGATTTTTATCGCAATTTCTAAGATTTTTATTAGCAAATTTACACAGGGTTCTCACAAAAATTTCTCTTACTATGTAACATAGTAATGGTTACCATTTTACATAGGAATAAGTTATATTCTTTTCTCTCCGTGAACTAACTCTTGACACCGTTTTTACAGTAAATTTATTTGTAGTAAATAAAATTATGAAAGTGACTTCATCCTCCTTTCACCACACTAGGGGTAACCATCAGAGGGTCGACCCTCTAGTCTCAAGGACCGATAGTGAGGGATGAGAGGTACAGGCGAGCCTTGTACTTACTCCCACCCTTGGGGTAACTCTAGGACCCCAGCGACGAGGGAGGAAGACTTCCGATTTCACTTCCGAGTACAGACGTGAGCATTAATGCCTGGGTTAAAATTGCATGAGAGTTAATACATTTTTAACTCAGGCATTAATATGCTCACGTCTGTAGACCCTCATTTTACACACTTCGACTTATCTTGATCTCTATTGCCTTGTACACTTATATTATTGTAAACCCTTAACTTATACACATTGTAAGATCTCAATATTGTTAATAAACGTTAAGTAACAGAATAACGCGTTTCTAACAATTAGTTCAACTTAAATAAACTTTTATTAAGTTAAATTTATATGCGATGAATAAATATTCATTTATTAACTTTGAAATGTTAAACTTTCGTGATTCCCAACCAATATTTAATAACAAAAATGAAACATGATTTTTAATGTATATTTTTGAGCTATATAAAAGAGATTGCTGAGGCTGTGTATAATAGATTTATAATAACAGCAATCATAATAATAAAGGTGTGGTTTGAATTGTCGTTTTTAGTAGGTTTTCCGCGCGTTCATGAATTTACGAGTTTTGCTAGTATAATAAAAACCGAAAACATCGAAAATATTATTGGACATGTAATATAGGTTAAAAATAAGGATAAAAATAAAGATAAAAAAAGGAAAAAAGCGAATCATGTGCCTTTTGTTACGGTTTGTCGCTACTTTTGTTTTATTTCCGTTTGTTACAAGAAAAAGCAGGAAAAGAACAAAAAAATAAAAAGTTGACGGAAAGTTTATAGCTCAAGTTTACCTCCTGGTGAGTTTGAAGACTTAGAAAACCGTGTTTATTTGTAGAAAAGAATGTTTGACAAATATCAGTAATTTTTTGGGGCACCATTGTAAAAAATGAATAAAAATAAAGCAAGGGCTTAATAAATTGAAAGCATATGGAAGTGACGCTTTAAATAATACGCTCGTATAGTTTTTCTTTTTTATTTATTTGAGGATTTACAGTATAGTTTCGCTTTCATGTCTCTAGAAAATTCTAAAATTTATAAAGTGAAATTCGAGTATTTTCGCGCTAGTTACTGGTTGCAGTACGCCAAGCGCGAAATGACGCCCGGATACGACACGTGCACTCGTCTTTCTCAATTGTATCGATAAATCGATAGATGTACCACCAGTCAACAAGAGCACCGGTAACAGTACAGTATAACGTCTCGTTCGTTCGTTACGTAACATAACAGTCTAGTTGTTATGTTGCGTAAGCCCAGAATCAAATCACTCTGTTTGATCAGATCAATGGGGGCTAAATTGTAGACTGCTCTCAATACCATAACTTAGTCATTTTCTGTTTTTGCATCCTACGCTCGTTTGGTTAATTAAACTGACAGTCCGGTAGCTCTTTGAAGTTTTTACGTTATTAATAATTTTTTTTTTTTTCTTTACCCTGTTCTCTCTTTCAATTAACTTTTTTCATTCATTTATTTTACTTTTTAATTTTTTTTTTTTACCTATGTTATTAATATTTTGTTATGAAAGTGAGTTTTTTATTTACGAAAATTTTGAATTAACAGAATAAACAAAACAGTCAAAAGCAATTAAATGAAGCAAAACATTTAACTTTGAGATCCCTGGAATCTATTATATGTCAACTATTATTGATGAGACTCTCAGGCCGCGTACAAATATGTGTCTGTGTGTGAATGAAATTTCGTTACATAATATTTCATAAACGAATCAACCGATTGACATGCGTTTTGCGGTACTTGTAAAAATTCAGTGACATTTAGATCTGATTGGATTTTTAAATCAGTAAATCGAATAGTTTTAAAGTCATTGTTAGTGTACAAATACAAAAAATTTTTTCATGCTTTTACTAAATAACTATAATATTGTACAAGCAAACGACTTTTTAATATTCTATAAAATTTTGCCAAAAAAACTGCATCAAATGCTGCGATCCGTTTCATATAAAAGTTCGTGTTATTTGAAAAATATTTGTTTCATTGCCACACTTTTTTTGTTTTAAATCTGGATAGATGCATGGTTGTGGAGCGGAAAATTGAATTAAGCTGGAGCATGACCGTAATCAGTGCGATTATATTGGATTGGATTAAAAATAATTAAAATTGATAATTAGTCACATACATATCGCAATTTAAATACATAACTTGCCATGAATCTTGATTGGGTACATTGATTTGCCCGTAGAAATGTCCGGATATGTTGGATGAGTCCGTGGTACTTTGGTAGATTAAACAGCCGCGATTAGTAATCGCATACGTGATTGTAAAGTGTATCACGACTGTGATAACGATTTGACGAGTATCAAATTGTTAGGTGCAGTCATAATATAAATGTACGCACATGCAGACGTGTATGTATATACAGATATTTATCATCAACTAAACTGTACGACGAAATGAACAAACATAAATATAGAGATGTAGCATCCGATCCATGTTTTCCCAATGGATGCGTAGTTTTCCGGGTGAATCGGTCGTCGCGCTATGTGCAAAATTAACTGACTACCCGGAACCAATAGTTTTTAAGCGAATAATAATGTACTAGTATACATCGCTCACTCATTTCTCTAATAGCATAAAGTTAAGCTTGGAAAATCCGTTTTGGCCTCTCGTGAGTGTCAAGACCGAATAACAAACGAGAGTGACAGTTTTCCATTGACCGTGTATGTTCACTTGACTATTTTTCCACCACATTTTTATTCAATTTTTTTCTGTCTCGTTTATTTAAAAAAAAGTTTCCAAAGTTTTAGTGGTTGATTTTTTAACTACAATCACATGTAAATATATGATATCTATAGAGATAGAAATTGTCTGTATAGATGCGATACATAAATACACAGAAAAAAATTTTGTGTAAAGTTAATACAATTTTTGTGTAAAACCAACGCAAAAGGAAAAAGAAAATTGACCGCATTTTTAGTGTCAATGTTAACACAAAATAAATTTTAACTGATATTGATTAGATTTATTATGATCAAATATTTCATATCAATAAAATAATTTGTTTCTTTCTTTTGAACTGATGACAATTAAATTCATTTTTATCAAAATTTTCAAACAAATTATTATTTATCTACAAAAAATAAAATGAATGTTAAGAAAATTAAAAATTTTAGGTATAATAAACCTTGAAATACCATTCTGCTTACAGTAAACACAGTCGGTAGTCTTGCGCTCCGTTTAATTGAACGGAACTTGCCGCCAGATTCTACCGAATCTGTGGATATGCTTAGAAAAAACACAAAATAGATAAATGTCTTTTATTTTTTAAAAATGATTAACTTATTCAAAAATACGAAAAAATTGTCTGATATCGATCAATTTCAGTCAATATCGTAAATTTTAAAAACAATTTTCTTAATTCAGAACTAACATGTCAGATGGAAACATGAGTTTATTTGCAGACGTAAATAATGCTAAATACAAATGAACTACATCTCAGTGTGATTAATGACAATCATTGTTTTATTCTTCATCAATTATTCGATATCTAGTCAACAATTGTAAACACTATGTTATTAATGATAGTTTGTAGACAGAATTTAAATGAAAATAGTTTTTCATCTCACTAGTAAACGTTTGGTGTGTTAATTGAAAAGAGGACACGCTGTTAGAACAAATTTGGTGTTATTACTTACAATTTAATACAAACTTTATGTTGATTTTTAAGTAATACACAAAAAATGATATCAAAGAGTGAATAATATTTTTTTTTATTTTAAAAATTTAGTATTACCAAAAAAAAAAAATTACTTTAACACAGATTGTTTCCAAAACAAATACAAAATATTTTTTACTGTGGAGAAATTCCGTTAGGATATACTGAGTGTAATGACAGGACTTGTAAACCGATAGGCGGACATACAACTTGGTAAAATGGCATATGAATTATATTTGATGCATTAATTTTTCATGTCTGTCTTCGGATGGGGTTAGTATGAGCGTGAATTATGAACACATTAGTGTGCCGCTATAGAGCTGTAGAAAAGTGTGAAAGGGTGTGGGGGTTGTGTGGGAATTGATTTATGACCATAGTGGCACGGTACGCATATCTAATGTCCTGCTGGTGATATTCCGAGGGCTGTACTGGAAAGGAGGTGGCTCTTAAAGAATACGATTCATCCGCATAGCAAATCTCTCGTTGGAATACCCTAATAGTGCTTGAACGATCGTAAAGCTACTGTTAGGTCCCTGAGATAGATAGCTGGCAATGACGCCCATAAACTTCTCGTGCATCAAAGTCAAACTCAAAAGATATTTTAATCGTCGAATTTTTCATCTTTACTGATAGTTCCTATTTTATATTAATTTATGCTAATAACTAAACTTATGACAATATATTAAGCATTGGAAAAAAAATTATAAATCTCACAAATGAAAAAATTACGAATGAAAGGTTCTACATCAGGATTTTTTTATGTTTTTTAATTTGTAATCCCTTTTTTCACTGAAAGAAAAATAATTGACTATTGATTGCTGTTCACTCTGTGCTAGCTCACTAAAATAAATCCAATTGGGTATGTTCTTACAAGTAACATAGATAAGGCATACACGTGACAAAAATCACAAAAAAAGTAATCCCTCTGGACGAACGTATTGAAGGTTTGGAAATGAAGAAATCAACTGAGAACTATTGACTATTGGAAACGTTTCTTTTTTTTTTTTTTACTTTTATTTCTTTCAGTATCACAAGATGAAAAATAGAAGTTACTTGTGATGGTGAAAACTCTCCATGCTCTTGTATCCATTACTTTTTCGTGAGATCTTTGTCTACATTCAATTTCAATATAACGACCAGGTAATTTCGTTCCAATTTATTTTTTATTAATTTATATTAATTTCAAAATTAGCTTGTATTTTTGTTTTTTGTACTTATTTAATCAATAAGGTCATACAGAAAAAAAAATTATCTGGGCTCAAGAAAAATATTTTTCTCAAGAAAAAATATTAAAACTTTTGAAAGATTTTCTTTTGTCGGTATAGGAAAACTGAAATGTAATTTAAATTTAAAAAAAAATTTAGGATTCTAAAAATTATTCAAATTTAAAAAAAATTCAAAATTATCTAAAAATTAAAATTTTTACAATTAATTTTTCTGCCCGTATAAAAAATTGTAAAAAAAAAAATTCGAATTTTCAAAAAAAATTTTAATTTTGACATAAATTCAAAAAGATTATATCAATTTTCATTTAAAAAATCTCTAGGGATTACGCATTTTATAGTTTTAAAAGCGTAAACCATTTCTTTAAATTTTAGTTAATAAAAAGAAATAAATTATTTATTATGGAATGAATTCTGTTATTTATATGAATTCAATCCATCTCGGAATGAATTTCATTCCCGGAAGGAGAAAATTAATTGAAAATCATCCACTCCGCAGTCACTGAAAAATCACTACTGTCCATTCACTCGGCAAATTTTTTTAAGTATACTCAGAAATAAAGTATTAAATACTTGGGTATTAATATTTACATAAAATAGAACAAAATAAATATTATAATATTTCATAAGTATCTAAATGTCAAAAGAGAGAAAAACACAATATTTTGATACTAAATATTTTAATTTTTTAAAAAGTAGTTATTCATACATAGAAAAATCTTGAAACATTTTTCAATCTATTTACTTGCATCAGTTGATTTTATCAATTATTACCAATTATTAATATTGAATTTTGGGGATACTGTGTGTAGAAAATATTGAGTCCGTGGATCAAAATATACATTCAATAATATATTAGGCTATTATCAAGGGTACATTAAATTATAATAAATTTTTAATTGTTTAAAGTAGATTATGTTTTTAAACATCATAATTTCACTGATTTTTTTTTATTGATTTAATTAAAATGATAAAACACAATAGAACTTTATAGTACATCTTTTTCATTTGGTTTCAATAGTATTTAATTATATTGGCAAAGAGATTTTATTATTGAATTATGTTACATGCTCGTTAATATAATAATCATCGTATGAATGTTGTGGTATGACTTTTATTTTGTCAGTGGTTTATGTTTGAAATTTAGTTTTATCACGCTGTAATTAATGTGATCCATATTAAATTTATTTACTTCTATCTGCATTGAAAAAAACCTAATATGTTTAGAGCTTAACAGAATATAATAATTTAATTTAGCCGAGATTTGTAAGATAGATAAAAGTATTTAGAAAGAAATGTTTCGTTTTCAACATCATGCTGTCAACGTCTCAATTCGATATCTCAGAATACGAGTTTACTATATTATTATTGAGATAAATCGTTGAATATATGTTCTTAATACTTTGTTCTAGCAAAGAGTACAGTGATCAATGCTTACTGAGATAAATTCATCTATCGGAGATCTTAAAACACTAAACAAATTCTTTGCACGTGAAGGAAATTTGTTATAACTCGATGATTATTATTATTTTTAATTTTTTTCGGTATTTATTATCAAATAATCTTTCAATAAATTAAAAGCTAGTTGAAGTTTCAAAATAACAACCATGTGAAAATCTATTACTTTTAATAATCCTCAGCAGTATGAAAGCATTGAGAGGATTATCAAAGATTTTTCCAATATTCTCTGTATTTTCTTTTGTGCTTGTACTTTGGTTCAAACAAGTGACGCACCAACTATGTAATTTATATATGCCGTAAGCTATAATAAACTTTTTTAACTTGTTATTGAAAATTTTGGCAATCATTTATGTGTACTTAGTATTTATAATGAAAATCGATAGCGAAGGTTTTTATTATGTGTTGAAAAATTAGTTCATCTTCTATCCGGTATTGGCTGGCATCTTAGCTTGCTCTATTATACAAAAAATGCTATGTCAAGTGTGCGTTGGACTGAGCAAACTCGAATATTTTAGTCGTCCAGCACGAAGTCTTATCTTTTTTCTCCGAGTTTGCTCGATCTAACTGTCGCAGTAACGCTTAGAAAGTTGCATTTGACATTTCAGAAAACTTCACGAGATCAAGTTATCACAAATCTTACAGTAAGAGAGAAGAACAATCTAGCAAAATACATTAAACTATGAAAACACATCGAAAGAATAGAACCACAAGAGAACACAACCGAGGATTTATTTTTCTCTCTGACATAACTCTTGGCAAGAAAATTAAATAGGATGGTACACAGTATATACATCTTTATTTTATCTTACACGGACTTTATCTATTATCAATTATTTTATCAGATTTTTTTTATGCTTTTGAGGTACCGGAAAACTATTTTGATTTTTTTGGATATACGTTCTATAATTGTGGGTGAAACTTTTTTTTTATACAATATAATTTAAATAAATTAATTTTTATTTTAAAGTTGTACATCAGACGTGCTAATGAAAGAGTTCCATTGAAATTTGTATAAGTGAATGATTTTATGAGTGAAGTATTAAGTAATAAAAGTGATCAAAGTCAAGTAAATTGCTTGGTTTTGATGAGTCGGAAAAAAAACACACTGTTAAGGTAAAATACCCAATAGTTGAATAGTTTTCAGAGTAAATCATATTCAACCCTACTTTTAATAAATAAAAATGTATTCACTAATTAAAACAAGTGTTTCTCATAAAAATGTAGAAAATTTTTAATCTATGAATGCGTAAATAAAACATAAATGAGTAAATATTTATATTTTTATAAGGTTTTAATAATTGAACAAACAATTCGAAAGTGCCACAGTAGTTGAACAACCCAGAAGCAGTAGTTGAAATAGCATTTTAGATAGCATAGTGTAAAGCTAATAAATTTGTCTTTTATTGATATATTACAAGATTGTTATAAATAATTTAGAATGAATAATATCTATAAGACATGAAAAATATATAATACGATTTTATTTTTATTTCTTTGCTGCTATTATTATTATCATTTATAAGTCACAAATCACTAATAACATTAAAATTTAAGGGGAATAGCCACTGTGAAATTTAAAAAAAAATTTTTTTTTTTATTAAATCAAAATTTATATATTCAAAAATATGTATCTAGCGTTTTGTATGAAAATTCCAAATATTTTTCGAGTTATAGTCATTTTTGTGACAGCGCGTCAAATGACTTTACACGCGCGGCGTTCCGACAAAAACGCGTTTTTCTCGAAACTACTTTTTTTGAACTAGTGGGAACTGTAATTTGCATAAATATGAATCGATTTGCAACTTTTTTTTCCGTATTCGTCTATTCAGTTGCTACCGTTGCATGTAGGGGATTTCGAAAATTTTGATTTTTACGATTTTTTAGGGCCACTGTTTGAATCCAAAAAAATGAAAAAATTTTTAACATGTCGCCATTTTTTTTTAAATCTAAATTTTCAAAATTCCCTAGGTGCAACGATAACCACATGCATGCAGATTACAACGCTGTTTAGTTTATATAGGTAAAAAGTAATTAAACCACATTGTTTACAATTACACCACTACTTTGTAGGCTCTGTAGATTACTTTTAACTACTGCTGCAATTATAAAAATACATAAAGACCAAAACTTGAACAATTGTTCAAGTTTTGAGTAACAACTTTGAAAATTGGGAGTCGTAGTTAGGTGATAAAATTTAATATTAAAATCATATTTTTTAGCTTTGCAAAAAATATGTAACGTTTAAAAAAAGCTATTTTATTTATTGGTACCATTTTTATTCCTTAAAATGATCATATGCTGTTTTGTTTAATGGTTAAAAATTTTAAAGCTTAGTACCATTTTCATGGTAAAAGTAGCATCTATTGGCTATTCTCAATATAACAACTTTTAAATTAACCAAAATATAATTATATCGATTTAGAATTTTAAAAAGTTTCAAAAATTAATTACTATGTCAATAAATAATGTTAAAATATGAATATTACTGGTGATAAGTATCACGACTTTGTATTAATATTAATTTTAAAAATCTGTTCAAGTATTGGTTCCATTTTTTACGGTGTTCAAGTACTGGATATTTTACCTTGTACATGTTTGGACTATAAGGCATGCAAATGATAATTTACTTTAAATTAAAGAATCACTTGTAACCTTCATTTATTCATTTTTACTTCTGTCATGTAATAAATTCTGAATCTGTGAGATAAAAGTATATTTCTCAAGATCGTTAATTGGCTGTCAAAAATTCAAAAATTGTAAAGAATCAATTTTAGCCCCCTAAGGTTTAGTTCGGTGAAGAGTCGTGTTATATTATTAAATTTTTTTCGTCTTGAATTTAATCAAACGAATGGAGACACTTGAGCGGGTATTTTCCACGTGACTTTTCAAATGAAAAACAAAGCAGGAGAATAACAGAGATGGTAAACGAAAAAAAAAAGAAAGATAGAAAGACGATTGAGAGAAAAAGCAGTGAGTTCAAAATCCTTAAACTCGGCAAGCTTGACGATAAATCTTTGGATAATGCACGGTTTCTCACCCCCTTTACTCTGTATAAGTATTTTAGGTCGTTAGAAACGAATTAGAGTGTGAGAAAGATAGAGAGAGAAAGATTGTCAAACGAATCTCAGAGGACTTTCGTCTATTTTCCAATACAACACACTCCCGGCTCATTTAATTTTTCGCCTCCCTTGCCAATTCTTATTCGAACCGATGGAACTACCGTCGCAAAGAGCCTCCAATGCAATCACTTTTCTACAACACCGGGCTACTTTGCCCGAAGGCTTTTGAAATCTTCGACAATATACCAAGCACAAAATTCATCATTGACAATAAGATTTATCCATATATCACTTGAAAAAAAAAGTATAAGAGTAAGATGCACAACAGCTCTTTATAAATTCAAATTTTTATCATCCTAAGACAATTTACTGGAATAATCTTAACACTCGTTATTCAAAATTACAATTTGTCCGAGGTTTTATATATACCAACTTTAATTCTACAATAAAAATACGAATGTAAAGGGTATAATAGATTCGTGTAAGAATGTCTTTCATCTTGATTCTTAGTCTCAAGTACAGATATTCTATAAACGCGGTGTCTCTAGAGATTTTAGTCAAATAAAAAAGATACCATTATCCTATGGGCGTTTTTCATTCGAAATGTCTTCATATCCATCATCAGTCAAATATACGAGTTCCTCCGACCTTATTCGCATTTCCCAAGTAAATACATCTTGGTTTACTTTCGCTATTTCGCTTTACTCATAGTCTTTACGTCAAATGCACGTAGATAAAACGGACGAGATTGAAATTGTATGCATCACACGTTTCTGGAAATTACTCATTTTAACGCTTCTTTACGAATTTACATAAATGTCTTGTGTAATTTCTTCGGATATAACATAAATTTTGATCGTTATCTTACAAAAAATTTACGTTACTTCTACAAAATTAATAGAACGTTTGTGTTTTTGATCAATTCAATGGCGACTTGCAGTCACTATTTGATTACTGATTAAAAAAACTGACTCAATGATTTTTCGATACTTTGCACTTCAAAATACTAAATTTGGGTACTTCTAAAATAAATTAAACAAATAATATCGCTGTAATAAAATTAATAATTTTAAAACTATTTGAAATTGCTGAAAAAAGTTAGCTTAAAAATTGACTATTAAGGGGGGAAATACGTGTAGAAGCACGTTTTCATGCTGATTTTCATTAATTTTTTTAAGGTATAAAAAATTAACATTATTTATTGAAACTATCAGGTTATTTTATACATATATTTATGAGTATTTTTTCATATTTTACAACAATATAACTTAAAAAGTACCAAAGATATCAGCTAATACACATGGTAGGTTGTCATCCGATTAAGCAGTTGGTGTATACGATGGAAGCCACAATTTTTATCTGAAATCAATGGCGCAGAAAAATTACTTTTTTCATATTTGTATCTTTAATATGAACCTTAATTTGAAAAAAAAAAGTAAAAATTTGCATTTTTTAGAGGGCTGTTAAAATAAGTCGTGATTTTTTACCATTTTTTCATGTATTGTTTATTATAAAAAAAAAAAGTTTAAATAAAAATATCGCTTATAATTGAGGTTCACATACAGTATAATTGTATAAAAAAAAGTAATTTTTCTGGGCCATTAATTTCATATTAAAATTGTGATTTCCATCGTGTACACCAACTACTAAGTCGGATGTCAAGTATCAGCTGATATCTCCGCTACTTTTTAAGTTATATTGTTATAAAATATAAAAATATATAAATATATGCATAAAATAAACTGATAGTTTAAATAAATAACATTAATTTTGATACCTTAAAAAAATTAATAAAAAATCAACATGAAAACGTCTTTCTGCATGTATTTTCCCCCCTTAATAAACAGACTTAAACTCAGGTCAAGATTTTTTTTTTAATATAACAAATTTCACTACAAAAATTAATTTTATCATAAAGGTTTGCTTGTGGTAAAAGTTTCCTTATTTTCTCAATTAATTATATAGATTAATATTTGACACATAACCGCATTACATGTACAAAGCATAATAAATAAATAAATTTTAACTAGCGAAAACTTATTACAATAAATTCACCATCGCTGAAAACGATATGAAATCGAAAAAGGCAAAGATAGTGTTACAAATGTCTTTTTGATTGATTGATTCAAAGATTGATGGAGTATGTTGTATAGAACTGTTCCATGATAGTTGGTAACTAACCTTACGTTTTCTATTTCAAATATCCGCTTTTTGAGGGTGTCTAACTCCTTCACTTTTACTAATTGTAATAAGAAAAAGTTGACTGGGCTGTTGCCTTGGGTCAAAGATTTATACCAATTTCAATACATAATCTCAAACAATTCGAACTGTTCATTTGCAGTAATGGTTGAATCAATTTACCTGTAACTTTTATGTGATAAGGCAATTGGGCTCTCCAAGTGTCTTGTAGTTTTCTGTCTGGTGCAACACAACGATATTCTCCAGCATCTTGATAAACTACTCGATTAAGAGCTAATAGTCCTGATCCAGCTGGATCCATGGCTGATCCATGACCCCAACAACCACCGTCGCATTCTAGTGTAACTGCACCACCAATTTGCACCTCCATCTTTCTTGAGTCTGTCGCCTCTCCGTTTAATGCTTCCGCTTCCATTTCTATGTCTGGATTCGCTACAATGATGAATTTTTTTTAATTTGAATGTGTGATTATTATTCACGAAGAATCCAATAAAAATTTTCGAATAAAGAAGATACAAGTAAAACTTAGAAAAATTCGATAATTTATTTTTCATAAAATGTTAGTTTAACATCTTCAGAATATGTCAACCAAATTTTCAGGATTTATTTCAAAGCATTTCTCATTTTATTACTTATAAACGTTTTTCTTCTATACATTGCGCTGAAGCGCTGTCAAGATCTAAAACGCGTTTTTCTGAAAACTATTTTCCGAATTAACGGATTTGAAACCTCAAAGAGTATTTTATCAATCGCACTGATATTTACACAGATCTTTACAGTGATATTATTTTCTATGTGAATCTATTTACGAGTAAAAAACTGTAGAAAAATTTGTCTTTTCAATGCAAAATAATTTTTATTCAATCTTTTAATTTAGGATGTTTTTGTTTAGTTTTTTTAGATTCATTTATGAAATATGACATCAATAAACACTCAAAAAAATTTTTTTTTATTTAAGACTAATATAATACAACAGAGGCTAAAAGTCCCACTAATAAGTAACTCGTCTTATACGACTTTCGCAAAAGACTAAATAAAAATTGACTATATTGAAATTAAATTAAGAAAAAAAAATGTTTTGTGATCCTATAATATAAAATTATTGCGTATGCGCGTAATTTGAATTCCTAGTAGTTAAAAATATAAATGAACTATATTCCAAGATTGAAAAATGTTGACTAATTTATCTAAAATAAAAAATTGACAAAAATTTTAATGATTACTTGTATCTTGCTTCATAATTAATGAACTATTCATTTATTAAGATTAAATTTTGAGTAAGGTCGTGTAGACTGAGATGATTTATAAGATTAAATGTAACCAATTTACTGCATAATATTATTTTAGTAAGTATCTTAGTACTTGACCTGAAAATGAGTAAACTATCAAAACTTGAGTTCGAGCCTTAATAAAATGAAGATTCTTGAAAGTAACGTCTCTGATTTTCAGAGCGAATAAATTAATTTCTGATGACGTTAAAGCAGCCATTTAATATTTTATATTTCTTGAGAGTTTGACTCGAGCACGTGCCAAATCTTGGCTAGATACACAACTATCGTTGGCGTCTACTCTACGTGATATGTATGTACGTCGAGGTAAAGATAGGGAGATAAAGGAGTATAGCGATCATCTAGTGCTCGTCTTTGTCATCTATATGTCTCGAGTAAGTCCAGAAGATCCGGCGGTATATCGAGTCGGCTGAGCACGTACTAAGGATAAACTTTGGCGTATAGTATAGAATTTTCTGAGCCTGGATATATTGACATCGCCTTTATCGTTGTCCTTCAACAAAATCTTTATTCCCTAGCACAATCTACCTCATGTGTTTTCTTTTTCTTTTTTGGGTGAATTACGTCTAATCGTTTGTTCTTCAAGTTAATGTGCTTTGTTCATGAGTACTTACAACCACTAAGCAATAGCTTCTGCGAGATTGTTATTTGAACAAAAATCGACAGGAGAAAAAAGAAATGAGAGTATGAGTGATAAAAAAGGAATAAAACTAAATAGATAAAAAAAACAACTAAAATACAGCAAGAGAAGATGAGAAAAGGGAGAAAAGGGTTTACGCGAGCGTGTCGACCGGATGGCTGTGGTGAAAGAGGATAGAAGAGTGCTAGCTTCTAGACTCGAGGAGGAAAATAAAAAAATAAAAAAAGAGGCCTGGTAAAAGAAGACTGGCAGAAAGAGAGCCTTAAAAGTCTTTAAAATACCGAGTGAACCCTGCTGCACTCCTGTTGCACTACAAAGAGCTCATATATAAGAGAGCAACACGTCGAACACTCGAAGATTTTTTCCAATTACTTGACTTAGGTTGCGTCAAAAATACTGACGAGTTATTATTAAGTGGGTTGTAATCTGATTTAATGGAATGATGACAGACATCGAATGGCCTATGAATCAACTTAGTGACTGTAAGCTTCATAGAGATTCCCAATCCCGGATCTATGAGCATGTTAAATTGGGATAAGTAATCCGGCGGGCATTTGAAGGCGATGCTGAACCATGTAATCGATGATTACATACAAGAGAGAGAGAAAGAGAGATCTTTAGTTTATGGGCTCTCGAGCCGCCCAAATTGCGGAGAGATTAGGCGATCGGAAACTGGTGTATACCGGGATCATCGTGGCAAGCGTCGACATAGGAGATACCACGTTTGGATAAGGCGTCGAGTGGAGAGCATCATGATAGCATGTGAGAAGAAAGGACGGAGTTAAACCGGGAGAGAGAGAGAGAGAGAAAGTTCGAGAAATGAAATGAGAGATCGAGACAGAATGATACTAGGCGTCTGCGCCTAAAATCAGATGCTTTCTGCTGGATGCTACTGGTGCAGAGGAAATTTGCAAATTTTCGCTACGAGACCCGAATAATTTCCGGACAATCTAGCGGTTTCCTCTCTTGACAAATCACTGTGGTTCCTCATTATCGAAAACACCAAGTTTCCAAATAGGAGAATGTACTCTCTTGTCATTACATACCCAGACTTAATTTTATGTTTTTAGTTATTTATGGATAACATGTTCCATGATTATTGTTTATTTTAAATTAAAAATTTAATGGTTGGCAGAAACTTACCTCGTACAACAAGAAAGTATCCGATACTTGAAAAAACCCCCAAAGTGTGCCTGGTGTAACACTTGTACCAGCCACTGTCGTTCCTGCTGATCTTGGTATAGTTTAACCAGCCGTCGTCAGATTGTTCTACTGGTGGTGCTTCATTGTCTGTGAAATAAGTTTTTGTTCAAATAATATCACTTTAAGTAATTTAACAAACTATCATGTCTACTTTGTATTACAAGCTGTTGATACTTAATGAAATTTTAATTCTAATATCTGTATTTTAATAAATAAATATTGATAATTCTAATACAACGATTTGGCATAAATTTTGATTCACTAAATGACAAATAAACATACTAAATATGCTGTAATTTGGATGAATTCTTAATAAAATTATGATTAAGATAAAATGGTGAAATATTTAACAACGAATATAGTCTCATTAATTTTATTTAATCCTAGTGAATGTAAATTTAAATGATAATAAATCTACAATCAAGACAATTTTAATCAAATAATCCAATACTTGATCCATGTTTAATTGCTAATTTTTTTTTATGCTATAAAGTTGTAAATTTCAACAAAATTTGGAAAATCCAAAAGTGCATGACTCATGACGCTCATTTAAATATGAAATTATAATAAAACAAAGCGAATATAAAAAAATATAAAACAGCTGAAATAGAATGATAATGCGCAAGCGCCCCTAGTGAGATAAATTTACACAATATACATTAGGGTGATTCAAAAAAATTTTTAATTTTTTTTTCTAACTCTTACCCTCTCAAATGCTTCTATTTGATATAAAAAAAATCCTTACCAAACATGAGACCTATAGCTCAACTCTGAGGGGTCGCTATTTTTATTTTAGTATATTATACATAGATATACAGTCTTTTGGTTTCTTTTTTAAATTTAATTAATTGCAAATAAACGACTCTGAGTTAACTAGCCATTCGCTTTCGGTGACCTACAATTGTCTCGAAGAATTTAAAAATCAATGGACTTTTTCGCAAGTTAGAGTGTTTTTAGAAAATTTTTTAAACAATTTTGATATTTTTTTTCGTTTCTAATGCATTTGAAAATTTTTGAAAAGTATGGAATTAATCACCATTCAATTATTTTGACAATAGTATATGCACAATATCTTGATTCTGTAAATTAACCACACTATAATAATAAAAATAGATGGCGAAATGAGACGAAAAAAATTTTTCGATTGTAAAATATTCTCTGATGCTTGGCATTATGAATCGTGCAAAAATTATGTTTTATAAAGCGACAAACATTCTATTTATTTTTAGTGTAAAATTATTTCATTAATTTTATAGCTTTATTAAAATGAAATGATTATTATAAAGAAGCATATACTAAGAAATATGTTACGTAACGTCTCTTTCAAGGAATCGATTATAACCTTTTTTGTCAACTGTTCTTTGATTTACAGCTTGTTTCATTATTTGATATTTTTCTCATTTTTCTATAAAATATAGTGAATCAATGACATTTTGTTAGCTGTTTTTACAATATTAATTATCGAGAGGATAAAAAATTTATATTTATCGCGATTAAGGGATGAAATGAAACTATCTAGAATTAATGTACTAATTAGACAACTTGCGAACTGTATTTGCTCATTTTCCATACTTTTTTTTAATTATCACATGTACGAGTTAAAAACGGGTTTTTTTTCTCTAGTATTGTAAATTATTGATAAATTTAATTAGTGTATTTTTTTAATGATTAATTATTATAATTATTCTTAAACTCGCAAATTAATTTATAATTGTAATTAAATTGAATCATTCATCAATTCAATTTTAAAATAGCACGAGATATTTGAATGTAAATAAATCTGTAGCTCTCTGTGATTTTCAATTTGCATTTTTTACGGAGAGATTTTGTTGCATAAAATTATGGAAAGTGGTATTTGAAAAGTTAAATATAGCTGTTTCTTTATTTCTAAAAAACTTTGACGATATTATTTCGTTCAACATTGTAATTTATGATTGTAGGTGAAAAAAAAGAAGAAAAAAATTGAAAATTACCATTTACAGCAATTTTCCTCGCATAGAAATTCACCCAACAAAGCTTTTGTGCTTTGTATTTTTATACTTGTTTAAGAAGTAGAGGGTCTGAGAATTGAGATAATTGCAACGCACTGTAAGTTTAATGGGAAGCATAAAAAGGTTGCGAGTTTCATAAGAGTCATTTAAAATTTCTTTTTAAATTTTACTTATTCAATTCAGTGACAAGAGCATAATAATAAAAGTAATAAATAGTTAAATTTTCAGTGGAATTTTTATAAATCAAATTAAGTAACGCTATTTCATTATTAAAGATAATGTACTTTATGTATAATACTGTTTAAGATCAATCCAGGAAAATTTTAATAGATATTACAATTTACTAAAATAATAAATAAATAAATTGCAGGAATTATTTGAATGGTTTCGAAAAATCAAAAAAAATTAATAAAGTATTTTCAATTTTATCATTTCTTAATAATATAGAAACTATTCTATCAATTGAGTTTAAACTTAGACCATATTTCAACTGCAATAAATCCATGAGATAGCCACGCTTTATCTTAATCGGTTGAGATAACCCCCAATTCAGACTCTCGGAAGATAACCCTATTTTTTATATGAATTGAAAAGATTCTAGTGTTTATGCGCTTCTGATAAAAATTAGAATTTTATATGTGGGCTTTTATGAAGGCCATTATTGAATTTTCTTGACCATTAATAATTAATGATAAACTATAAAACTTTTAAAGATAAAGCTTTCTTACATACAAAGGTAATATCAAATGATTTAATTTGTCATTAGATCCATTACTTAGTTTGAAATTTCTAGCCTCAATTAAACTCATTAAACTCGAATGCATCTCGATCCAGCCTAATCGTTTTCATAAAGCATATTGAGCTTACAATGATGCTAAAGTAGCATAAATGATCGTCAGATCAACCTAATGGAGCCATAATTAATCGTTAACTTTTTTGTGGTAATTAAATTTGTTTTTAATTTTTTCAAAATTTTGATTTTTTTCACAAATATTATTATGAAAAATGCGTGTGGGTACTCAAATGAAAGGTCTCGATGAGTATAACATCGGAGTGAGCTTATATCGTAGAAAATATCAATAATTAAAGATGACATTGTAGAATGTCAACTAATGATATTTTTCAAGATATAAGCTCATCTCGACATTACACTCATCGAGACCTTTCATTTGAGTACCCACATGAATTTTTTACATATTTTATATAGTTGACAAATATTATATATGTATATATTTTGTACGGCTCATGATGCGGAGCATCAGAGAGTGCTTTATGATCAAAAAATTTTTTCGTCTCATTTCAGCAACTATTTTTATTATTTTAGCGTGGTTCATTCAACGAATCAAAATATTTTGCATATATACCATTTTCAAGATAATCCAATGGAGATTAATTCAATACTTTTCAGAAATTTATAAAGGGCTATAAAATTGGAAAAAACCATCAAAATTGTTTAAAAAACTTTTCTGTCCATATATGAAATCCTGTAAACACTGTGGCTTATGAAAAAGTCCATTGATTGAGTAAATTTTTTTTTTTTTAATTCTTCCAAACAATTGTAGGTCACTGAATGCAAATGACTAGGTAACTCAGAGCCGTTTATTTGCAATTAATAAAATTTAAAAAAACCAAAAGAGTGTATATCTATATACATTGTGTACATTTATCCCACTAAGGGGGCTTGTGCACATTCGTTTTATTTCAGCTGTTTTATAATTTTTTTTACTTTCGCTTTTGCACGATTCATGATGCGAAGCATCAGAGAACTCTTTACGATCGAAAAACTCTATATTAAAAAAAATTTTTTTTGTTTATTTTATACCGACGAAAAAAAATAAGTTAGCACATAAAACTTGTTTCAGTTAAACAAAAATTTATTTTAGTATAAGAACACCGTACTAGGATGTTTTTTAGATTAAAATCTGGATTCGGTCCGGAATCACTCCGCTGAAAAAAACTCCGGATTCACTCCGAACGTGGAATTTTCAATTACTTCACTCCGGTACTCCGAATGATAAGAGTAAATGCGGAGTAAAATTCACTTCCGATTTTTTTCAGTGTATGTTTGGAGATTTCAGGGATCAATGCAACATTACATGTTATTTAGACTCGACGTATTATCTGAGATTCGTCGAGTCTTGATGAAATTCGTTTAAGTCTCATCTGATGTGCTCTTTCAACATGATCATACGTTTAATATGTATTTTGAAATTTGTTGGACTAGATTGAGATTTACTTGAGTTCTATGAAGTTAATTGTGGTTCGATATTTTAATCTGGGTGATTTTTATCACAAAATAAGTCTTGGTGTCTTTTATCGTAAAATTTTTTTGATCCTTTATTTTAGTAATTCGAATTAAATATAATTGTATGTAATACAACGTGAATTTGAATTCTCTTTCCCTGTACTAATTACTTAATTTAAATTACTTAAGTATAAATTAAATTTTATCCTTATAATAATTCTAATTTCGATACTAAACTTATCTTCAGTTTATTAAAAAAATATAAAAAGTCAACTAATATTGTAATGAACATTACTGTTAACGTGTTTTAAGTTTAAGTGACAAAAGTCAAACTAAAATAAATATTTAATTTCTTTCATTCCCTTTTTGACATTATATTGAGTTGTGTTTTTCTAAAAAATAAATTTTTACACAAAAAAAATTACATGAAATATATGTATTCCTTTGAAATATTAAATTGCATAGTTATTATCCAAAAAATTTTTATTCTGATAAAAAATAAAGTACTAAAATACAACTTAAAAATCATTTACTTATTTCCCATCAACTTTTTATGAAAAATTTAAGGTAGCTTTTTTTAATGCCCTTTCTTTTTCTAATAATGCTATAAAATATTCCCATACTAGTACAGCTATTAAAATTATTCTTAACATTTTTAGTATTTATTTGTCAAAGATAACAGAAAATTTTTGAATTTTATCTTGTTTGTGAGCATTTCGTTTTCGTATAGGTAATTTATTATTTTACAACAGAAGCGGCTTAAGAGAGATTCAAAAGCCAGCTTTTAATCTATTTATTTAGCTCATCGAACTGTAAAAGCTCGACAGCGAGTGCAACCAGCTTTATTCATAAATTTATTTGAACACAACTGATAAAAAATTTTTTTACTGTAGATAAAAAGTATTACTCACCACACTGCCAAATTGGTAAACTGGATGGATTGCTGTCTACATCGCATTTTAAACTAACAGCCATTCCCTCGAATATGGGATTCCCAAATCCAGGTAAACGTGTTATGGCGAATGATGGAGTATCTAAACCCATAAAAAACTATTATTTGTATACGGCTGTCGATAATATTCCATTTATAATTTCGATTTATGACTATACTATCTATACAAAAGAGGAATATTGGTGCTGGCTACTACTTTACTTGATTTAACTGACAATATTTTACGGAATTTTTTTTATCATTAACAAGAAATATTTTTAATTCTTTTGAAATTGCCCTGTAAATTTTTGTAATTTAATCATAAACTGAAAAAAAATTAAATTCATTTTTAGAATTTATCACAAAGATTTTTATTCCACGTATGCGTCCCTCCCTGCACCTAGATTTGGCAACAGATCAACACTCGGTGTGTCTCATTTTTATCATATTTTGTTAATTTATTCATTATATAACGTTTATCATTATTTATAGTTAAAGATTATTTTATTATTGCAATTAGTACTTGAGTATTAACCTCATATTTATTCCAGAGGCTTACATTGAATTGTTTATGATTTTATATTATCATTGTATGTATTTATCGCCACGGCAACATTATGCCTAAGTCTCCGCCACATTGTATTTAATCATATTGTAAGCTAGCTTGTTTCAGCATTTAAAGTTCAAGGTCCAACGAGGAGTATCGAGACAGGTAACAAAAGAAATGCTAAAGCATAATATTGAAAATCGATAATAGATTATAGCCCTTACTCGCACGGGTGATATCCTGTACTATCGATCGCGAGCAAAGGGACTTGTCATTTTGGTAAATGTAGTATGATAGTTTTCTTTCCCCACGGATGCCCGCAGATTAGCCCTAAACATGAAGGGTTTGTTATTTCCCTAATCAGAAAAAATAACTGGCGTCCAAACGTGCACTAACCCAACCTGAGTCACAACTGTGGTGTTGCTTAGAAGGTTGAAAGCACCTTCTCAATCCTCTATTTGTACTTATAATTCATTTTCATTTTGGGAGACCTACACAAGGTTCTATTTTGCTTGACGTCTCCGCCCTCGAGTTATAAAAATAGTGAATCTTTGTTACAAATTATTTAATCAAGTTAATTAGTCTTTAAATTAAGAAAAAAATGTCTTATCAACATGATTGTCGGTAAACATTTTTTTGAGAATAGTATAACAATTTTTTTTTGTTTTATTTTTTAATAATAGTGTGAAACGTTGTGAGCATTATTATCATAATTAGGTTGGTCATTATTTTCCATAGTAAAAGTCTCCGGTAGAAATGACGCCAAGTAATTTTATGAGCTGTAATAATGCGGGACCTAAGATAATACCGTGTTTGATGAAAGAATCACTTCAGCCGGCTAACAACTCGAACGGGTATGATGAGTTAGATATCAAATAAAGAGCTAAATGTAATATATAAGATGTAACGACCACGTGTCCAGGTAAATATTAATTAATCCCTGGCTCGAAATTTGCTCGCTGGAGTCCAGGGTCTTATACGGGGATTGCTTCAAAAACGTCAAAACATAAATAAAACTTTTCATTTTAATTAATAAATCAAAGAAAAGAAACCTCTTTATTGGCCTTATCACCTGCTTAACAAATGAACAATATAAACAATACAATAGTTACACTTTTTCCATACAAATACGACGGTAATCGCGGTTCAAATTCAAAATTGTGATCTACATAACACGAGCTGGTTCCCCGGTACCCAGTACCCAATATGACGACTGTCTCAGAGGATCAGCGGATAGCCTCCTTCTCGCCCTTACCAACACGGCTTATGATTACCTACCGTACCTCAGCTGAAGGCCTTGGCACGGGGAGTCGTGCGTTCGTCGAATCGGTCCACGGCACTTACATATGTCTCAGCCGGACTCTAGGTAGAATGTCATCTTCTCAAATTACTGGTGGAATAGCCTTCCGCCGAGTAATTCTCCCAAGAAAGAATTCATTAACTTTATTTTCCCAACTGTACTTAAGGAATTTTTTAACCATACTACAACAGAGAAATCTCCCTCACCGTCGCCCTCTATCGAGGCCCGCGCAAGCTCTACAATTGTCGAAAATTTCTAGGTTTTTATTTTCCATAAAACAATTTAGTGGAGTCGCTTGGAATTATTTTGAATTTTAATCGTCATTCTTTCATTATCTATCCATTCCGTCAGCCAGATTCTAAGTATTTATTCAATAAAATAATTTCTTACAAAATTATTTCTTTTCCATACTAAATTGGCTCGGGACTTGGAATAATTTCCCATTCTTTTAAATTCTTTGACAATTATTTTCTTTTACACGCTAGACTCGTTCGGCCTTAAAATAATTTCTCACCCTTTTCAAACTTATAATTTCATCAAACTTGTAACAATAATGTAGTAGTTTAACTGAAATACTACAATAATGAAAGTTAGTAATAATCGTCGTGATAAATCATAATAATTGTTTCTATTAATTTTTAAGTAAATAAGAATAATAAACAAAAACTCCTAATACACAAATTAAGTCACCTTCATCACAAATAATTTTAATTTCGAGACTTTTATGACTTCATACCCTTAAGATACAAAGGGTCACTGTAAAGAGAAACGCGTTAAATATTCTGTTCGGCTCTTGAAAGAGGCCTAGAAATTTCTAAATTTTATGGGCCCGACTTTGCCTCAGACAACAATTTCATGTGATCTGAGACATTTCTTACTTTACTGCTCTAGATGTGTAATATACTATATCATGAAAGATGAAAGTTTATAGGATGGTTTTTTTTCCCTTGTATTCGAGAAAGGGAGATGCTTCAAAAAACTTGGAGGTTTTACCTTAACGAAATTTTTTTGATGACATGTTTAATTGTTTATACGTGGCCATGAAATATTTATGTACTCAAAAGAAAAACTTATCATTAAATTATGATGATATAATTTACTTCAAATTTCATTGCCGTAATTAAGCTATTCAATTTTAAATGCTTTGCATGAACAATTTAGAAATAATTTCGTTAAAAAATCCGTCGTAGTATTTCATAATTCGATATTTGTCGATGGCATTTCAATAGGTCAACGGAAACGAAAATTTTAGTGAGATTAAGAGAGAGCAGTAGTAAAAACGAGATACAGTCAGACATGCTGACAGTAAAAAAGGAATACTCGAGTCAGACAAACGTACAATAGCAATGTGACAACAGAAAATTGTAAAATATAAAAAAAAGGAAAAAAGACATGGATTGAAGAAAAAAAAAAAAATTCTTGGGTATCACATAAAATAAGAAATAGTCGTAAATTTATGTGAAGCTTGGATATAATTGCGGACAACCAAGTGACGTTTTCGCTCTTTCTCTTATTTAATTTTCTCATACTTTTTGTTTCTACTGTATGCTATATATAACAAACGCGTGAGACCAAGCGGAAAGAAAATCGTTGTCGCGTCGCTTTAATGAAGTGTCGTCCGCACACTATTCTTTCTCTACATGCAAGTGAGAGCAGGGTTGAAAAAAGGCTGGTGAACAAAAAGAGTAACTGAAAAATTCTGCACGACTCTTGTAATCCTAAATTACAAGAATTACTGGAAAAATAAACATAAAAAAATTTTAAATGTCAAATAATAACAAGTGTAAAATAGAGACAAAAGGAGTGTTATTGAAAACATGAAGCTAGAAAATTTTAGAAAATCCTAAAGTGTACTCATTAAGGATGAATGGTGTTGCTGACTTTTTAAGTAAAATGAAAGAAAAAAAAATTTGTTATGCTCGATTACTGACACGAAAAAAAAAAAAAATAAATTCTTTAAGTATTAGAGTTTAACGATTAAAGAAATTGTGACGTATTTTAAATTTTCCCGAAGATATGTCACTTAGATGCAAAAAGTAAAGCGTGCGTTGCAACTGTAAGTTATCTTATTAAATGCGTTTGTGCGCGGCCTACGACAAAACTTCAAATTTTCATTAATATGATTATTTAAAAAAAAAGCCATTCAGCAGCCAAAATGAAAGTAAATTTCTCAGGGTTAGTGAAAACTTGAATCACTATAAAATAAATGCAATTTTATAAATTTGTGTACTGACAGACTCATTGATTAATTGAATTTATCGGCAAATAAAATTGATGTTGTAACAGCGCATTGATGAATGTCCTTTAAATTGATGAAAATATGAGTATATTTGTATTATAAACATACTTGCTCAGTTTTTGGATTGAGTGTAATAAGAGTAACTCGCTTAGTTTTTAGAAAAATTAAAACGCAATCTCTTACTTGATATCCTTAAAAGAAAAATTCAGAATATTTCAGCAAATTTCATTAATTGACAGTGAAATGGGAGATGATTTTTGATTTTCAAATATATGAATATATAAAAATTACATTTAAAAAAAAAAAATTAGAAGAATATAAATTTTTGTGATATAAAAAATTTCTAAATCCTGTCATTTACAAACTACTCGACTGATGAAGCTGATCTTTGAACTTTTCATTGGAATTCGTCTTTCGCCGTTGAAATTATTGTATATAGCATATAATAATAAATTACGCTGATTAAAAGTTATTTAACCTAAAAAACTGTTGCACAATCGCATTCAAATATGTCTTGCGCGCATATTAGATTGTTACGTCTAAAACTAACTTGTATCGTAAATGTTATGGTGATAAAAATTGGTAAATATTAACTACTGATAACATCAATTCGATAAAAAGTAGATAAATGAAATATCTTTTTATAATTAAACGTCGACACAGACCATGTGTTCGCAGCCTAACTTGCACTAACTTGTAACTAGGTTATTTGTCTTCTAACGTTGTATTTGAAGGTTTTTTTTAATGTGTTAGTTACTTGCCTTCTAACATTATAATTATAGGTTGTTTACAAGATGAATTTATATTGTATAATTAAAATAACTTTTTTTTTTAACTGTTTGCAAAATTTTTAAAAGTCATTTTTTGAAAAAAAAAAAAAAAAAAAAAAAAAAAGTAATTTCTAATGTCATGAATTATAATCGTTTTGAAAAATGAGTGAAAAATTATCGAAATATTTTCATTTTTGTTATTGAAAATCTTTCGTTATTTTTTTATATTTTATAAGTTGTTTGGTTAAAAAATATTTTACATTACGATAAATATTACCTAGGCGATTTCTCTGATACATATAGGCTATTAATCTAACATTCGTAGCCCGTTAATGTAACTCGATCATCGGCCAACCACTGCTACTCTTTGATCAGTCAATCATCGGCTGAATGACTGGTCGATTGCATTACAGGGTACTTAGATGCGTGATCCATGGGCCACTTATCGAACATTTGTGGCTCAATAGTGGTATTTCGATCATTGGCCAACCTATGTAAACCATTCATCGACCAGTCATTGGTGAAGTTGTATGTCTGACGATTGTTACACGAGCACGGAAAAAAAAATATTGTTAAAATGACTATCCAACGTATCCTCAAATGACGTTTTCTTAAAATAACGATCCGGATTTCTGATTTAAGGATTCATTTATTTGAATTAAGCATACAGAGAATAGCTCTTGTAAATATATGTAGTTTCGTCAAAACAGGCAACTGTTTTGTTAACGTGAGGATCTGTCTAGTTGAATTGACTAAATGTAACGCTAAAATAATGTTACGGATCGTCATTTTGATGATCCGCTGGATAGCTGAATTGGCTATACAGCGTATCTCTAAAAAAAAATGACTATACGCTGTATAGTCAGAATAACGATACGTATCCTTATTCTAACGATAATTTTTTCTCCGTGAGTAATTTAATGACATTAAATTGGACGGTTATTTTTAAAAAAGTGTTATACTCAGAATGATTTTAAAGCTAATACAAAAGAAAATTAAAAAGTTAGGTAAAACCAAATGTGCATGCCTTAGGTGCTCATGTCATACATATGTTATTTAAATTTTTTTAATTTCCCGCGCATTATTTATAACGCGAATAAAACATCACGTGTTCCATTATATCAACTACTTACATGTTGATGCGCATACATACGTTGGCTCGGTCACAGAGTCATTGTGAGAACTCTGTTTACTAAAAAAATAAAACATGGCCCATCAAAATGGGAAAATTTGATGTGAATGCCAATCAAAATGTTTTAATTACAACTAAACGAAGCAATATCAAGCTTTGATTTGATATTGCATAGGGTTCTTCATTAAAATTTAATGACAGGGCTGAGAAAAAATGAGTCCTAAAATTGTATATATTTTTAGTTTTCTCGACCACACCACTATATTTTGACAGTTACTTTCACTAAAGTTTTTAAAAAACGAGTTTTTTTATTAAAATTGATAATTAATCAACTAAGCAGTGTTTTTAATGAGTTCAGTAATTATTCTTCTTGCAACCAGTGTATTTTTTTTAAAGGCTCCAGGCCCCAGTAGAGCTATACCTTATGTGTGTTCGCGCTTTAGGCATGCAAAAAAAAAGAAAATACACTTCTCTTCATTCGAAAATCGTTCATCAACAATTTTGGCAGCTAGATTGATTACATACTAAATATATGCAAATAAATTAATTTATTTTTTTGACCTGTTTTTTCATGAAATGAAATGTCTTGTTGAACTGTCAAATCATATTTAAGGTAAAATTGTAATCTTAAGCAATTTAATCAAAATTTCAACCACCTAACGTTATATAATCGATTTCTCGGTGACTCGATATATTCGCTAAAGGTGAGCGAATATTCTTCTGCCTTAGATCTCGAATGACGAATGAGACCCGAAAAATTTAGTACGCACTTTAAATGAATAATATGAAAACTTATGTTTTCTATTGCACATGCAGAACGCGTATCGGGTTGTAAGTATGTACACTGAGAAAAAAAAATACTTTTACTCAATTAACAATTTCTTGGTTCAAGAAACTCGGTGGCGATCAAATATTCTATTATTATAAATTATTAATTTCTGAAGAAAAGAGTATCAATATTTATCTTTGGGTAATAGATAAACAAGAGAATAGTTTTATTTAAATTAAGTAAAGATTATTTCAATCAATTTAACAAGTTTTTGAGCTAAGAATATATATTCTTGAAAATTTTCAAGAACCTAAATTCTCTTATCAAGAAAATTTTCTTAATAACATTTTTTTCTTTTCTCAGTGTATGGCGGAGATCAAGAGAACGAACGTTTTTGTGGAGGCAATTAAAATTATAAAAATTGCTTGTCAAATTGAGAGCAACGCACAACACGGAGAAAAAAATATCGCTCTCATCACTATACGTATCGTAATTATCACGATCCAGGCGAAGAGTAGTGGGAAAGTAGTGGCGCTGCAAGCGGTGTATCATGATTATCACGATACGGATAGTTCTTAGCACCATACTTTATGAGGTAATCACAATATGTATAGTAATAGAATACAAACGTTAATTAACAGTCGCTATACATATGATTGTGATAATGACGATACAAAGTTTCGTGTTTATCACGATATTTTTTTCTCCGTGAACCATAAACCTCTTGCGTTATGAAATGTGAAATAAAAATTTAATGCGATCCATTTGATATATTAGTAAATAATTATGTAAAACATAAAAAATTAAGTTAATAAAGAAGGAAATTTCTATTTACATGCATTATTGTCTACTTAAGTTGAATATGATATCTCAATAGTTAACCTTAGGAGACCTTGACTTCAGATAGTACCCTTGGTTATAGAGTTACCGTTCAGAATTTAATGAAACTTGGCATACTAATACATTATAATGACTAATGAGATAATGAACCATGTAATTTTTTAAGAATTACAGAAAAACAGAAAAAAGATAACAATATAAAAAATTTTTGTATTTATCATTGATCTTTATGAGAAATCATAGATTTTGTTTTTATTTTACAAAAAGTACCGTTCAGATTTCTTTAAAAATTTAGGTAATGAAACGAAATAAAGTGTTTAATCCTTTTCATAATTGAAAGCAGTTTCAGAGCATGTGATAGTAATAAATAATAAAAAAAAACTATATCCGTAAATAATCTTTTTTAAAATTATTCATAATACGCCAATTTAAACTCGAATAGATTTTTTACTTATTCACTTATTTGTAGTATCATTACAGTTATGGTTATCAATAATATCTTAATTGTATTCACTAAATACTATTGTTAAACGATATGTCAATACTGGATCGTTATTAATGCTGGGGTGCTTGAGGACAGTGGCTGGTTAGTGCCCAGAATATCAATCGTTCTAGTATCATATTGACAAATGTCATTCCATGCATGGATCCTTCTATACAAAAGAGCAGACTGGGAAAAAGTTTGTACGGGCTACTGGTGGATAAAAAATACGAAACGATCTTGAGGCTCAAGCAGGTACCATTATGAGAAGGATAGATAATAATTTTGGACAATCGATGGGTCTATTAAACAACTTTTTATAACGAAAATAGATTGACATTTTCACCTCTCTTCCAGAGTCAACACTTTTGCATCAGCACATGATTCCAGATAAACAAAACCAATTGTAGGATAGTTATTATGCTTTTTCCAATGTTGATATTTTAAAAATTTACATTATACTTTTTCCAGATTGAATGTGTTTTCTAAAGGTAGGTAACCAAACCAATGCAGTATACTCTAGTTGTCGAACTAAAAATTCAAATAGTATTTATATCGAGTTTATAAAAAACTGTTAATAAGATACTTCAAATTTAATATTTTAGTGCTTATTGTCTTATAAATAAAAATCGAAGGTACCGGCGGGTAATAAGGCCTAGCTAAGGGAGATTTTGAAAAAAATCGAAAATATTGCATTTAATTATTGCAATGTATCATTAATTTTTAAATTAATACATTAGCCATAAAATATAATGGAGTAATAATAATTTTCACCATAAACAAACACAAAATTTAATTTTTTCAAAAACTTTGCAAATATGCTTTATTTCAGTACGGTAGGGTAATAAGGCCTGCGGGTTATACATACTGGAAATAGTTATACTATACTTGATAAAATTGGTATTAGAGATCAATCATCACATAAATTGAGCAACAATACTTTTTAAGATGTTGATAAAAATTAGAACAATGATTTTAAATTATTAAATATAAAATTTTTAAAAATGTTTACCATTTACTCAAATCATTTTTTAGAAATTCTTCCGCGCTACTTTAGCATATAACGGATGATGAAATATCGAAGATAAGGAACGTTGTATCGGGACTCTATAAACTTGTAACGACATTTCTATGCTAGACGCTTCTACTAGAGAAGTCTTTAGCGGAAGAGGTTATTTTAAATAGCATTTCTATCACTTAGGCATATTACTCGACAGGCCTTATTACCCGCGAGTACCTTATAACAATATATATATATATATATAGATATTTGTGTCATAAGGCCGTGAACTGACAGTTTTCTGACAGTGATGATATTTCGATGTGAGCTGAAGGTTTTCAGAATTACTTCGAAATTACTAGTTCGATCAATTTAAACTTGAATTTTCGTCATGAGACTTCAAAAACTGCATTGAATGCCGCCAACCGCGTGGAAATCGGTTCATCCATTAAAAAGTTATTGTGGTTTGAAAATTCAAAAAATAGTGTTTTATTAAACTTCTATCAGACGATAGAAGCTAGAAGAGCTCAAAAGCTTAGAACAGCTAATTCTTTAAGCTCGAAGAGCTCAAAATAACACCAAGTATATTTTTGAGCTCTAAGAGCTCAGAAACGTCATAAATGCAATTTTAAGCGCTTTGATATGGAATTAGCAGAAAGTTGCCAGGATGGCCTTTAGGGTCAACGTTGATCAAGTTTGAAGAAGATAGAGCAGATAGAGATCTGTCTGCGTTTTTCAAAAGAATCCAGTTTCTAGTGTTTTAATGCATCATAGGGTGTGACTAAGCGTCCGTATTTCTAGGCAAGCTTGTATGCCAGGATTTTGGAGAACTTATATCGAACTCTTTCTATTCTACTGATTGATGAGGCAGTAGAGAGTGACCATATGACAGATTCGTAGTCTAGCACAGGAGATATGAACGAGGAAAAGAGACGCAATAGAGTGAGTGGGTCATTGAAGTCTCGGCTGGTCCTAGTTATGGAACCAAGAAGTTTGAAAGCTTGTAGAGTAATATTGTCAATGTATTTGGAGAAGGAAAGTTTGTTGTCAATAACGATACCAAGGTCCTTGACTTTTGCTTGTGATTCAATTCTATGGTCCTGAAGTAAATAGTTTGCGGCTATATGAGAACTGGAGCGGGAGTAAGAGACTGCAAAACATTTTTTTGCGTTCAGGTTTAGTTTGTTAGTGTGACATCATTCAGAAAGCTCATCAATATCGTTTTGAAGTATTACTGAATCCAATGCATCAGATACTATTCTATAGATCTTAAAATCATCTGCGTAGAGGAGGAAATTAGATTTGAGGTTATCACCGATGTCATTTACGAATATGTTAAAAAGAATCGTTTCAAGATGGGATCCCTGAGAAACACCTGAAGTCGGATTGAAGCTATTGGATACATGACCGTTGATTCTGACTTGAAGATATCTGTCGAAGAGATATGATTGAAACCAGTCAAGTGTGTTCCTCGTAAAGCCAAATTTATACAATTTATTCAATAAAATGTTGTGATCAACCCTATCAAAGCCCTTGCTGAAATCAGTGTAAATAGTGTGATCACAGGCTCCATTGTCAAGGGCGTTCATGATGTCATTAGTGTAGATAAAAAAATTGGTAGTAGTTGATCTTCCACTGATGAAGCCATGTTTTTTAGGGCTGATAAAAGGATTGATTTGTGAGGTTGTGTTTTTACACACAAACCCTGGCACGAAACTGGATACTGTTATGTTAGTATCGAGATTGCTGTACTACCGGCCCGAAAATCACGTAGCCCGACAGAGCGCGCTGCAATTCGCGCAGGCCATACAAAGTCGCTCATTCTGGCGTGAAATACGTCCAGAAAGACCGTACATTCGGTGGGTGGAGCAAGAAATAGTATATTACACCCCTTGGGAAGGAAAATAAGAAAAGCCTCAGATCACAAGTCGACGAGCTGAGTCAGAAAATACATATAGTTCAAATGTTTATGTATGTATTTATATATACAGGGTGTCCCATAAGAAAAAGATGCCATTGTAGCATTTGATGAAAAAAAAAAATTCTGGGACGAAAAGTTCTCAGCCATTTTTTAATCAGATGCATAGATAATTAATTGTTAATTAAAATAACGTCCCTTTGTGTGTTATGGAGAGAGCACCCCTGTTCAGTAAAGCACTTGCCAAACAAAGACACAAAAACTGTATGACTAACTAGCTACTATGCTAACGTGGTCACACACATTTACTTACACATTCACACGTGCAAACGTCTTCGTTTGAAACACACTTTACTAGACACTGGCGCTCTCTCTCTCTCTCTCTCTCTCTCTAAAGCATAAAAGGACATTATTTTAATTAATTATTGATTATCTATGCGTCAGATTAGAAAATGGCCAAGGATTTTTCGTGCTAGAATTTTTTTTTTCTATCAGATGCTACAATGGTGCTCGTTACTTATGGGACAACCTGTATACGATATAACGCGGCTTTTCAGCCCGATTAGCTTCTACAATTCTTAAGGGATCTTAACAAAACACAACATACTTATTCTATGGACGGTTACAAAGGTCAAGTTCAAATTTGAGTTGAATCGGACAATTATTTTAGAAATTACAGCATTTCAAAATTTTGAAAATTGGAAAATTCTATATTTGTATTGTTTTTCCTCCAAATAACTTTCGAACGTGTCAAGATATTTAAATTCTGTAAAATGCATCTGAAAGCTGAGAAAATAAGCTTCAATTTCCATGGTCACATGTGTTTCTAGATCTATAAAAAATATCTATTCTGGGTCCATTTCAATGAAATTTTACTCTTGCAGTCGTTTTGTTTGGCCTGATGGTTGTAATTTAATATTAAATAGAAACATTTTCAATAAGTTAATATTAAAATTCTACTGAATTCATACTAAGTAAATGTTTATTTTTAACAAAATTAGTTCTAAATCATTTTTAATTAATTATTGAATTTTTTTTCAATTTATGAATTAAGTTATCTATTATTATTAATATTGTTTTGTAGAAAATAAATTTTCTTTATTTGAGAAATCTAATTCCATTTCAGCTGCCGAATAGCCTTTTTTTTTTTTTACCATATACTAGATATTTCTCAAATTTATAAAATCCAAATTTCATAATTATAAATATAAAAAATTTTTTATCATGTGTGTATTGAAATTATTAACAATACAATACTGAAAAAGTAAAGTGGTCTCATGCCATAAAACTAACCGAGGTCGTTACATGAAAACGACTCTTAAATCGAGAGCCAAAGGAATGGAAGAGAAAATGAGAGGATGTATAAAGAGTTCTTAGTGTAGCGAGTATCCACACATCGGTGTTAGAGCTTAGTGAGCGCAGAAATGCTAAAGGAAAATACGACTTAGAGGCGAAGCTGAGCGAAACGGATGAGGAGCTTTAAATTTCTACTTAAGGTTGGGGTCCTAAGCTAGTTTGAGATACTTTGGCTGACACATCAAGAGACATGTAAATTATTATTAAAGCGCTAAATTCTAGTCCAAGAATTTTTTTAGAAAGTGGATTCGCGATATTAAATCAAAATAACGAGTTTAACATGAAGCATCACAAAGTTCTGAAAAAATTTTCTTATTTTATTCCAGTATGCTACTACTCATTTATTCCAAGACAATTAATGGTAAGATAGATTATAAGATAAATATTATTTTATAATTTGAGTACAAAACCAAAATTATAAACTTTTTAATAAAAAGTTGAACGCTATAACTCCCTTTAAAAAACAAATTCTTTCAATCCCGTAAAAACATTAGTTCTGTTAAGACAAGACTGTCAACTGTCGAAATTACATCTTGCAGTTTACGTATTAAGAAATACGAAGCAAAGTTATTTTCAGATAAATATTTTATTGCATCTTCTCACTGAAGAAATAAAACTTTTATAAATATAGTGATAAAAGATAATAAAAATATTCTGTAGGATTCACATTGTTATATTAAAAAGTGCTATGTTATTTAATATCAAAAATTCTCTGCTAAAACATTAATTTTAATTGACGTAATTAATAGGACAGTTAATTGATAGAAAATGGTTAGAAATTTTTAGTGTATTTATAGTTCTTATTTTTCATAAGATGGTGTATACGGAGGATAGAGGTAAGGAGCACACTCTCTGTCTAACAAAAAGTGTCCCCCGAATAACCTATTAAATAAAGATGGCATTGTTGTATAATAGAGAATCGTTTTTTAAAGAAAGCGCTCAAAGTAGCTAAGACTGAGACAGTCAAATTAAAAAAGGAAAGATAAACAAAAATAAGACTGGATAAAAAAAATGGTATATGAAATATATATAATTTGTATACAATAGTATGTAGAGTGCCGTTTTTGACTACTACTTTTTTTATTTTTTTATCCTAAAATGTTGTTGGAAATGTGTCAAAGAAAATACCTCTATTCTCCATAATGGTGTGTGAAATTAAATTATTGAAACAAAAATAAATCATAATTCCTCTCCGTAAAATGGTAAAATGTGCAAATGATTTCTGGGTTAACAACTTATTGCACAGTATGAGAAGTAAATAATGTTTGGGCGTAAGAAACTCAAAGAAGAGAAAAGCGAACAACGAACTGAATAGTTGCTGCATATTTCAGCTTCAACGCCGTCAAATAAATGCAAGGCCGTCGGTTATAACATTTTTTCTCTTATTATATAATCTTCTATACAATAAAGATAAGACGCTGTTCATTGGTAAGCGCATAACTTGACATTAGTTGATCGATCAGGCTGTTTTTACTTTGTACTATGTTCGTACAATTCCAAATTATGTTTTTATAAACATAAGTTTCGGCAAGCCCTTTTCCACATATATACCAACATTGATACAAACGTACAGACACCATTACGGAAATAATCAGGGAAGCTTCCTAGGATCTCAAAATCTAATTGATTTAATTGATTTGTTTTATTCGTTTGTTATACTCTCAAGAATATAAGCTTACAGCTTGATGCGATTGCCCACCAATCAAAGTTATCTCAATAAAAGTTGAACAACTCACGATATTCATGCTATTGTTATTCTTTAGATAATCTTTAATGAGAAAAAAAAACAATAACAAATTCAAATATATAGATGTATTATTACATGTACATAACTATGCTAGCTAAATCTGATGACAGACGTTGTCCTGCCAGTTAATATCATATGATGTATTCGCGAATGCATTTATTTTAGCGCAAGAAATTTAATTTATTAATTGCTCATAATTGAATCAAAAAAACACAAAAGAAAAAACAAAATAATATGTTTTAAATTTCGTTTGTTTATTTAATTTCCATTCATTTTTTTACTGTACACATGCATAATTAATAATAAAATGTAATGTAATGAATAGGATAAAAATGCTTGCGTTTAATTAAAAACGTTGGTGAACACGGTCATAATGTATAAATAACAATATTAACAAAGTATATACATACATACTACATATATGTAATCATATTAACTACTATTCATCTTAATGAACTTAGTGACATCTAGTACATGAAATTATAAAAAGATTTTTCTACTATTCTCTTTGCATCCAAGGTAATTTAAATTATTATTTGCCAATTGATTTTGATTGATAGTTATCGAACTTGTAAAAATAATTTTTCAAATTTAAATGAATCACATAGGAATTGGCTTATGGAATTTAGTATACTTGAATAAATTTCAATTGGAAATTTAGTTCCTACAAAAGTAAATGCTCTTTTTAGTTTTGTATCTAGGATAGCGCCTATAAGGTGAAACCAATCCACTCTCAAAAAGTGCCCGAGACCTTGAAAATTTTAATGTGGTTTCAAATCAATTATACCACGTTTTTTTTGACACTACCAACGTCCAGACCTCTTTAAAAAAAAAAAAGTTTGTAGAAATTGGGGAATAATAGCGATATCGATGAGAAAACTTTTAGTACTGCATGAAGCAATTAACTACATTAAGAAACTGGTGAGAATTTTAGTATATACATGTTATTAGCTATCTTTAATCAAATTCGCAAATACGTAACAATAAGATAGAAGTCAAATAATTTTTCAATTCACTTCGCGAAAATAATAAAACTTTTTTAAAATTCTAAACATGAATTCATTTAAACAAATAAACTAAACTCGTTATTAATGATTCATAAAATTGATTTTCATTATTTTTTTAACAATTAATTCAAGAGGGTCAAGAGTTCAATTGTTTTTTTTTTTTTTTTTTTTTTTTTAAATGTTACATAAATTTCTTAAATATATCATTGTTTTACTTGTTGATTTCAGGTCTTAATTAAGGTTGTCAGTAATATAAGCTTAAGTTGGTTATATTGCTACAGTGTTATAGAGATATTATCCTAAAGTTTAAGACATGAAGGTTTCGTTAATAACTGACAGGTTACAAGCAATTCTTCATTTATAACTTTCTGTAGCAATATTATATAATTTTGGTTGGTTTATTACTCTTCTTTTCTTGACTTTCGAACTTTTGACAGTTAAATTCTTTATTCTTTATGGAGTAATGTATCTAAAATACAAATTACAACTACTTGGGGAATGTCTTTGGAAAGCATAGATTACGAAATCTCAATTATTTGATTGATTTTATCTAGCAATTTCTTAATGATCGTTCGATTTTTTTTACTGTTCAATTACAAAATGTGCAATCTTTTCAGTATTTAAATTATACGATCAGATTAACTAATAACTTATTAGTTATTAGTAATAAGCTTATCTAATTTTCAACAGTTTTTAATCAAATGAACAAGTTGTTTGTTAAATTTTTTCAGACGTGTTAAGTTTCTAGTGCCGAATATTGAAGTGGACAATATACTCTGAATCGAATATTAAACAAAATTGCAACCAATAAATTAAAAAAAAATTAATTAGGAATGATCAATAATTTTATTGAACGCAAAATGAGATTTTATTTTTTATTTATTAACCAACGACTATGAAAAAGTCAATTACATCAATGTATTCAATATACCAATGTTAATATCAATATCGAAATAAACAAAACTGAAATTTTCGCGTCACTAACTCAATTTTTTTTTTTTTTAATTAATTATTATTTAGAGTCGGTTTGAACTGCTGTGATCATATTGCCGACTTTAACTGTTGGGGTCTTTTTTCTCAACCAAGCTGGTTTATAAGACCAGCTTGGGATTCGAACTCACACCTGGCCGGTGAACTAGTCCGAGTGCTCTGTAGGCTATGCACCTTAGACCACTCGGCTAACATCACCGGTTTCAACTTCCATTATTTTTAAGCCTTTGTTAAATTTTTTTTATTCATCTCCATCTAGCGCAATTTTTTAGAAAAATTTAACAAAAATCTATTAATACTAATGAACTTATGTCTTATTATTCTTTTTCTAGTAAAGCTAAAAATTCTCTGTTCAACCGAAATTTTTTGTTTTTTTGTTAATTGTACGAAATTATAGATGTTTTTAAAATTTTTTTCTCTCGAGTTTCATTGGCAGTAATGAGAGAAGAAACCCAAAAAAATGAAAGCTCTGATAAAATTGGATATTTAAAAAAAAGATTAATTTATTATATTCTTCAAGTAATAATCATATCTCAGTGTACATTTTTTTCAATAAATTGTGGGGTTTTATTTTCGAGAAATATATATATATATATATATAATCTCATTTATAACTCTTGACTTACATATCTTTCCACCCTGTCTATCTACAGAAAAGAAAACGTTTTCCTTCATACAGATGTGCTAGTGTCAAAAGAGGGCTTATACTAAGGAAAGAGAATAGTGCTTATATTCTTGGTGAAGAAAGATTTCTGAAAGTAATTTCAAAATGAACTTGAAAAATGACTAAATTTTTCATTCCAGTTTAACCAGTTAAAACTTCCAGGTATTCTTGTTATTTTTTTCAATATAAAACTAGATCTATTGGTACTGAAAGTAGGTCTTACACAATTCCGAAAATAATAGAATTTACTATAAAGAATACTTTTGTAAGCTTATTCAAATAAAATATTAGATTTTAGATTGATAATATTCATATGTAATTATAGTTTTAATATCGAGGTAAAACCTTTCAACTGAAATTGAACAACATGAAGATAAAGAATTTTGTTCATTTTCTCTAGATCTTTCACTCTATCACCTTGTCCTCACGTCGACCTTTATCGTGCTCGGAAGCAAAGCTTGTAAATCAATTACAAGTCTCGCGCAACTTCCTGAGAAAATAGCACGTACCGTTCCTAAGGCAAGCTTGATGCCTTAATACAATCAACAAACTCCCTAGACTCAGGCACTCGACGATTTCTTTCATTTGCTCACTTTGCCATAAATTTAAAGATATGAATCGTTTCTTATCATCGATAAGTAAACATCAGCAATAATTTTAAAGTGTACTAAGCTCTTATTAAATTGCACAACTCGACCGCCAAACACCGACTCTCAGTTGCACTCTGACAAGATTTTATTTCACCGACCTACAAACACAAATTTACATCTGCAGTTCCTGCATTTTATAGAATTACTAAAAAAAGGTGAGTATTGATAAAGTTATTTTTTAACAGTAATTTTTTTCGTCAAGTCAAAAATATCAGGTACTTGCATAAATTACTCCATCTCATAGTTTAATTATAATTAAATTAAATTAAAAATACTTCACGTTGTCTTCGAACTCAAAGTACTTCAAATCTACTTCTTGACAAGTTATTAGGGTAAAAAAATCTAAAAGTTATTTAGAGAAAATACTCTTTCGAAAATTTCTGAATTACGATATCTTTTAAACGAGTTTTTTAATTTTGATGCAGCTTGCAGTATCCGATGCAGTTATTTAGCACAAAAATTGTGTACCTCGTAAAAATTCAATCTCAATTTTAGAAAATTTGAGCCCCAACAACTTTTTGAATTATCAAAGATTTATGATTTCCATTATGACAAGTGAAAAATCATTCTACGATAGAAACGATAACTAGTAAATATTAATTTCAATCTCGACGGGAGTACTCGATTATCGTTTGAACCCTCATCAGCGAATACCATGACAGGTATGAATTTATGTACATGAATCTATCAGTTATTTGTGATAAAATAGTTTGCTATTATTATCGTAAAAACTGTTTACTTCGTCGAGTTTTAGAAGGAATTTTTTGTAGATTTTATTATTTCTGGAATATATGGAACAATTTGTAATATCAAATATGCTAAGCATTTATTAAGTACAAGTGTATTCAATGGTGTGAAATGACAAAATTATTTATGTAAGTAACAATTTAAGTATAAGATGGATTGAAAAGATATGTATCAGTTTAGAAGGATACAGGTTTAAATGGAAACAAGGAACTGTCTCGTTAAAATTTGAATATGATTGATTGAGTGTAAGCCTGGACTCGACGTGAATGGCGAAATATTTGCTGTGTGAAAATGGTTTTAAGCTATAGCTTATAAGCTGCTCCAGTAGACTGTTGGGATCTGAAGAACCTGTTCAACTATAATAAAACAGTCCATGCTGGTGACATTGATGAGCTTGGAAACGTGCTGTTCCAACACTGCTCTACAGAAGAGTCAAGACGCAGAAGAGAGTGTATAAAACTTGTAAAGCAAAACTACAAGATGACGGTAGTAGGAACTGTAATTTTGACACCTAACTTTTCCTCATTTTTTTTTTTTGCTTCTTTAACCACTAAAAATTGTTGTTTCAGTGCTAGACTTTTTTTTTATATCCATCGTATGAATGAAGTAACTGACAGTCAAGGAGGAAACAGGAACTTGAAAAAAATAAAATTTCGACTAGTTGCGAATACTGAATTAACCAAGTTGACTTTAAGCACCAGAACATCTTATTTCTATAAAAGGTAAATTGAATCATCAGTAAAAGAAATCTACAGCTCAATATATATATTCATAACTGACTGATGTAATTGAATGTGAAAAGGGATGAGCAGTTGTAAGTCCCACTTTTGTAAGTCTTTTTTGAATGAAATAGGAGAATCAAGTAAAAGAAATATTGACGTTATTCACATCCTCGATGTGACTTTACTTTATCTTTTTTGCTAGCTCAACGGAAACACAATTATAGGAGACTTTTTTATCCTGCACACACGAACGTATACTTACCGTGAACTAACCGGGATCATCCTTTCTATATAAGCTTTCCATCGGACGTTGATACCATACTGACAAAGTCTTTCATCATCACATTTCTTATTTAAATGATAAGATTCGCGAAATATTTTGTACCTTTGATTATCTGCCATTTTTATTCACAGACTAAAGAAAGGAATAAGGCAAAGATCTTTTGTGATACAACCATCTGGCGAGCTTTCAATGCAATTTTTTACACCTTAGATTCTATTTTAGATTGGGTTATTTTATCATCCATTTCATCTATTTTAATTGGCACAGTAAATAGGCTTGAAAATCTCTTCCAGATTTTAAATCTGTTGAGTAAATTTCAAGAGAAGATTTTAATTTTTTTGATATTGAAGCCATTATCTCATACCTATGTGAATATATGAGAAATATCTATCTTTTTACTTGGATATTAGTTTTTTCAGTACGGATTTCTGATCAATTAAAATCTTCATTTATGAAGATATTATATTAATTAAATAATAAGTTACTGTGAGCTCATGATAAAATTATAAAATAATAACTGTAAATACAAAAATGATATATATGATTATTGTATTAGCATGCAAATATAGAAATATATTGTTTCGTTGTAAATAGAGTGTATTATTTTTTTACTTCTTTATTGAAACAGACATTTGTGTTATTTCATAAACATACATTGTTTTTTTAAAAGCATAAAAACAACAAACTGCATTTTTATTTTCAGGTCATCCTGATGTTTGTAGAAGTTCATCAGGCATTGTTATTATCATTATTATTAATTAAAAGTTTACGTTCGGAGAGTAAAAATTTTTCAACTTTTTCGATCTAAACAAGTGAAGAATGGCATTTTAATGAAAAACTTTTTTTTTTAAGATATTTGCACAACTATCGGCTGTTAAAATATGGAGTTTTTTAAACGATAACCTTAAAAATGATTCTATCCAAGTTTTTCAAGATCCCATCACTCGTATGAATTACCAACACAAACTTTAATCATATGCAGCAATATTATAATTATAAACGTCCAAAATAATCTTTAATTACAAGTAGCAATATTATAACCATAACAGCCTCCCATAACGAATAGTTTAATCGTTTTACCGAGATACATTCGATAATATTTAAATTTAATATAATCTCGATGGGCCATTGCATGTCATATCGACCAATAGTTGGAATCGACCCCTTTCTATTTGGATAAATTTTGGTCAGAAGTTTTTTTTATCATATGACAAAGTACAGCCAAAGGAAAAAAAAATAAAAAATTTTTTTCAAAAGATATCCAAATTCAAAATTTCGAGATTTTTCCAATTTCCAATTTCGTTTAAATTTTACTCCAAAGGAGACACTTGGTGCTACTGAAAAAAAAAATATTCAGGAAAAAAATTTTGAAAAATACGTAATTAGTCAAATTATAAATTTTTGAAAATCGTCAAAAATGACAATTGACAATAAAATTTTGGCTCAATTTTTTTTTTTTAAATAATTTGTACTAATCTTAAAAGATCTTAAAATTTTTTGAAGGGTATTTTTTTTTTTTTTTAAGTATGAATAAATCAGTGAATTATTTTAGTGAGTGACCATTTATTTTTTTCTAAATGTAAAAATTTTTTTTGCCGTGATAATTATTATAATGACAAAGTATGTAAAAATAGTGTACAAGAAGTATGTTTTTACGTTCATTGTGACAATAAGATCCAACCTGTTCATAGTCACGTTTGAGTTTTATAATTTTTATATTACTGGCATTTTTGTTCTTTAAAGAATTGTTTAATTTTGAAATATAATAGAATTTTGAATTATAGAAAGAATATTAATTTGTTTTAAACAATTTATTTTATAACCTGTCTCATATTTGATATATTTTTTTAGTTTGATAATTAATTGTAGACTTTACTTCAACATTAAAATTTTGCAATTTGTTGCTAAGAAAATCGAATTGAAGAAATATTTAAACTATATCTTCATATCTTGAATAATTTCATTCGTTGCGGTGTGGATTTAAAAATTTTCAAAATAATTTTGTATAATCTGGGGTATATTTGATATTATTTGAAATTTTTTTTCACCGCAGATATTACTGAGTATAACATGCGAGGATATGCAGTGTCATTTTGTTCTTTTCGTGTAGAAGATATTGTCCGTACGATGACCCACGGTCGAAAAAAATATCAAAAATTGATAAAATGGCGGCGTTTTAAAAAAAAAAGTTGATTTTTGCCCAAAATTTTGGTCGTTTTTGGCCTGCCAAAATTCGATTTTTGATCAGATCAAAAAACTGGAGGGTTATCATATGGAGAACTGTATACAGAACATGCCGAAAAAAATTTGGTAGTGATCGGATCATTTGTTTTCGAATAATCACTCTAGCAAATTCGAAAAATGCTGTTTTGAGAAATACGCGTTTAAAGATAAAATGATCCTATTCTACCTGCCGAGCGGCTACTCTTTAAATGGCTGTAACTTAAAAACTATTTGAGATATCGATTTGAAATTATGATATGTTATTTTTAAAGATATAACCTATCGAAATATGAAAGAAAAAAGAAATCGATTTTTTGAAAATTTCACACTGGTTGTGTCCCTTAACCTTAAAAAAGCACGTCGACCGTCGCCAGTTCAGTCAAAATCGGTCACTCGTTAGTGAATTATCGTTGTCGAAAGAAAACCGAAAAAATTGTTTTTTCGGAATTACTCTGAAATCCCTAGTTTGATCAATTTAAACACAGATTCTTTACGAAACTTAAAAAACTGTGTCGAATGCCACCAACCGCGCAAAAATCGGTTCATTCATTCAAAAGTTATTGGGGTTTGAAAATTAAAAAAATAGTGTTCTATTAAACTTCTATCAGACTTTTGAGCTCGAAGAGCTCAAAATCATAGAACAGCTATCTCTTTGAGCTCGAAGCGCTCAAAAACTTAAGGAAATACCTCCGCGACAGTCCAGGTAAAAAATTTTGGCTCACTATCTATGTTATACGTATCGACAGAGTTAAGGTTGTAGGTTAAGTTTTTTTAACGTTACGGTTAAAAACCATCCTGAAACTAATCCTCTAAAAGTGAAATTTATTTTAATTAATCTCGAAAATTACGCGGTAAATAATTTCTATTTTTTTTTAATTGTTCGAAATATCATGTTCTTCAATCTACTAGTTTTTCGATAAAGTGGCGAAATTCCTTCGACGAAAAAATTAAAAAGCAGACATTGTATTCCACACTGGTTTCAATATGATTTCACTCTAACTCTGAATACAGAGTGATTCCAGAGTGAGATGAAGGTTGCAAGGGAATATGGGTTTATTAAAAAAAATTGTAGTAGTGTAAGTACTAATTTATGTGAATTTTCATCGATCAATATTCTTGATAAATAAGAAATCTTTCAGTGATATGTATACATAATTTTAATCTGACATAACTACTCGTGATGAAAATTTTGAAATTCGAATGAAACTGTAAAACTATCGACTATTAGTTTTGTTGTCATATAATTATCATAGATGAGATTAAAGCCTGTATAAAAAAACATTCGGTTCATAATGAATTCCAGATTTTGAAATAAATATAAATTTTATGATGAGTTCAGCATGAATTAATATTGATTTTCATGATGAATTACGAGATGATTTTTAGCTAAATTTCACGATAAACTTTTAACTCGTTAATTATGAAACCTATTTTTTATAATCAATGAAAAAAGTTATTCAAGTCAAAAGCAGTGATATTTTTTTTTTTAATTGACGCTGAATCAAGAGTCATAATTCTATAACTCTTATTTCAATAAATTCATTGGAATAAAGCAGAGAAGATTTTTAGATTTTTTTTCTCGGTATATTTTTTTCACTAGGATAAATTACGTGCTTTATAACATTTAAACGTATTCGATTTAACAGTTGCAAAATTAATTTTAAAAGAAAAAAAAATCATATAAATAATATAATTAAGTAATAAACATTTTTTTATAGAGTATATTCAAAAATATATTTGCGCACCCGTACAATTTTAAAGGAAGATTTATTCGGCATTGGTGCCCGCATCATTCGCACAAAGAATAAATCGTCTGGAAAATTCACCTCGTTAGGAGTTTCTATTGAAACATGAAACTCAAAGTGAGAATTTATTGAAAAAATAAGACATTCTGTTTACCAAGTTATTTTAAATATTACAAATGACATTCAAGAACTCAAAAAAAAAAATTGTAAAATTGTGTTCGATTAATTATACTGTCAAATATTGATTTATTTCTTGCAGCAAACGTGAAAGGAATGCAAAAGTATGGAAGTAAGAGTTGACTTGTGGAAGAAGGTGATCCTGTTGCACAAGACGAAGAAGAAAAGCACTATGGTAGGGTCGGGAGCGTTGAAAAGGCGGTACTGTGAAATAAGAAGAAGCGGTTCGAGTGATGTATATTCTCCCCAAGTTCTAGCAACCCTTAACCCCTGTCTCGTACCTCCCCTTCACTATTTCCTTCCTTTCTCTAACAGTTGCGTCCTCGTTTGCGCACTTGCCGTTTTTGTTCGCACAAGAGTTAATCCTCGTACTAGCAAGTTTTCCTGAAAACTGGCTGAAACTCTAGCAGTTTCGTCTAAGACTCTGCACCAATACTACCTTCGCCACTAACAGGAAGGGGAAGAAGTATATATGAATCGAGTAAGTGAAAGAAAAAGACAGCGAAATGATACAGAGAAAGAGTGAATGAGAAAGGAGAAGAGGAAGATTGTAGAATCGTGAAAGAAACGGTAGCGGAATCCTGCCGCTTGGGAGTAATAAGTGAAAGAGGCGAAAGGAAAATAAACTACATCACATAATGCAAGTCAGTGGTAAGCGAAGTTGGTCGAAGAATCGTGTTGAACTTGGATCTAGCTTAATTAAACTTATATTTCAATTCGTATGAACAGAGACTGTAAACCATGAAGCATTTGCCGATTTAATTGGAAACCATTATTGAATATAAAAAATCTGTAGTAAGCTATACTCACATTGAACATCAAGTAGAATACTGGCATTCATGGGTACATTGAGTGTGACGTGTCGAGCAGTACAGATGATGGTGGCATTGTGATGTCCACGTTGAACTTTGAGATGTGCTCCACTGTGACCAGCACGAGTGGACGGTACTACTGTCAGGTTGTCTGGTGGTTGCTCAGGACCTTCCGATGTGGTTTGTGACAGAGTCATTCCCCAAGACAGCACCGAAGGAGGATTGCCTCCCTCAGCAGCACATTCCAAAGTGAGTTCCGAGCCTTCCTTCACTGGTACGAACTGATTTCCCGGGTCCAAGCGTCGACCATCTATCAGCAGATAAGTCCCTCGAGGCGCCTCTGAAACACGACCGGTCGTAAAGCGTTGAGAATTTGTGGCATTTCTCCCCCATAAAACTGTCCCACAGGCATCTTCACTAGTAACGAACACTCTGAGAGTCAATTGGATCATTTAATGTTATCAATAAATTATAGACCCTAATATACTAGTAGTCTTGTCTAGTGTAAGATTAACAATCAATTTTACTTTTCTACATAACACTAAAATGAAAAACTACTTAATTCAAGAAAAATATACTTTTTAAAATTGTATTATTCCTTCGATATATTTTATCCTTAATTCAAGATTAAAATCTAAATAAACTAAAATCTAAGTAAATTAAAAAAACAAAAAAAAATGAAACTCGAGAGTGAAAAAAAGGTTCTTCGTTCAAGAATTTTACGAATTCAATAAAGGACTTCAATATTTTCGAATAGGATAATGTATATTTAACTCAAGAATTTCTTTTATCGTGGCTTAAAATAGGTGGCACTGTTGATTCAAAATATTACGGAGCTATTTTAAGAATACTAGCGATGCTCGGATTTGTGTTATTTTCAATATAGTAAAAAATATTCAGAGTCTTCAATACCATTCAAAATGGGTTGAAAAAAAATTTTTTTATTGTTTAGAACGATAAACCTTGTTCTTAAACCAACAATAGAAAATTATTGCAAAAAACGAAATTATTTTTCGATGAAGAAAATTTTATATTTCAATCAAGAATTTGACCGTGGTGCCTTGACAACTTAACTGAAAATATTTCAACCACATCCATGTGAAAGATCAAAAAAAAAATTTTTTTACAAAAAAACGTTTTAGACATGTGAAATTATCTGTGGTTTATGAAACCACTCTTTGATTTTTTGGATGATTTCTGATTGAGCTAATGACATTTGGTTGAAATATATTGATTTGAGTAGTCATAGTCTTGTTTGTGTCTCGAAAAGATAATATAGGGGAGGGCGGGGCAGAGCGGCCCCCCTAAGCCGCTTATTATTTTTTGTAGTATTTTAACATCTTACTAGTTTACCTTGGCTCTACAATAAACAAATTGACCAAAATTTTGGAAAAATTCTTGAAAAAAAAATTTTTTTTTTCTGGGGCATAACGGCCCCCACCAAAAAATTATAAAAAAATTTTTTTTTTTTACCATTAAAAATACTTTGAAAAATATAAAAGTATTTCCTTATTTTTATCACTCTCTAGATTTCATTATCCCCGTAAGCATTAGCCCCTAACCTCTTTTTTTTTCTAAAAAATAATTATAATTATTTAATTATACAATTGCCATGAAAATTATCATACTTCTGCTAAATTTAAATTTAAAATTGCCGCTGACAATTACATTTTCTCCTGCTAATATACAAATACCTCAATATAGCCTGGTAAATTATCCCATCACGTCAGATGAAGAAGGTGAGTAATCGTTATCATAAAAGTCTTATATTGTAATTTTTCAACAAATATATATAATTTTTATAAAAATAGAATTATACACTTTAATTCAACGATTTTTTTATTTTTAAAGATGCCCAACGTAACAGTTGAAGAGTCTGTAAAGTTTAAAGTGTCACCTTATGACATTAAGCCTTTACCATCGGTGTCGGGAGATTCTCCTCCGAAGAAACGTCATCGGGGTAAAACAGCGATTCTTACAAGTCTCGAATATCGTCAAGAACTTGATGAAAAAAAAATTAGAAGTGAAGCTAAGAAGAAAGTAACTCTAAAACCGAAAATAGTCAAATCAAAAAAAAATAAACATTTTGAAAAAAAAGGCTCAAAATGTGGAAAAAATGATTGTCATTGCCTTTACTGCAATGGACTTTACTCCAAATCCACTGAATCATGGATTCAGTGCAAAGATTGCAAGAAATGGTCTCATGAGCTTTTTGAATACGCCAAATTAAAGAGTATTAAATTCTCTAAAAGAGCTCTTGAACAAAACAATTAAAAAAATTTTTTTTAAGCCCGTGGACCTTTTTTTAGACGAGAAAAAATTTTTTTCCGGTAGTTTTCTTAGGATTTCTCCAGACCTGGACATGACAAAAATTTTTCATGGTCATATCTAAAATCTAGACACTTGGAGCTACAATTTGCTTTTTTTATTTTTTCTGTACGATCATTTTCCTCGGAGTTACAGCTTGTTGAAAATCACCCAAAAATTTGGAATTTTTTTTATATCTCTTAATTTTTGTGACTAGTGTATAGTAGCTCAAAAATATATAAATATATCAGATTTAAGATAATTTGGTAAAAAAAAAAAAAAATTTTTTTTGACCAAATTTTGAAGGGGGACCACTATACCCCGGGGGGCCATTATACCCCGCCCTCCCCTACTCTCAATCGAAGATGTAAACTTTTTTTAGGAGACCCAGTTGTCTAGATCCGTAAAATTGATGGATTTTTAAGATTTTTATTCAATATGAAAATAATTATATTTAAAATTTATAGATATAATATGTTACATCAAAAAAATATTAAAACATTATTGAAAAAAAAAACATATATGTAAAAAAAAATTACGCTGAATTTGCTTCTAGAAAAAAAAAATAGATCTGAGTGTTGCGTCAAGTTTCGGTTCTTTTACTGATCTAAAACAAGAAACAGAAGAACTTTTTAATGAAGAACTGAAAATCGATTTTTTTCTATTATTTTTTGCATGTTACAAATAAAAAATATTCAATCTAAAATTTTTTTCTTAACTAAGAACTCCACAGGTAAGGACTGGACTACTGAACATCACAATAAAATTAGAGACTAATTAACTGAGTATTTTTATTTTGTAACGTGTCGTGAACGGAAAAAAAATATCACCCCACTATCAGTGTATCGTGAACGTAGTATCGTGATGAGTACAAAACAATTTCATTAATTTCATGAAACTTTGAATCCTGATTATCACGATCCAAGTTCATTGTAAGCTTATCAATACGTATAATGATTAAAAAGAAATGTTTCCCTGCTAGGCCAAAACATCGTGGGTGTCGCAATCCACACCATCAGCAACTACATTCATAACTAAGTTCTTAAATTATTTGTGAATGATTATTGTGACGAAATTTATAAGACAATATTTACTTATTATTTTAATTTATATCAATAGTAAAATAATATTAATAATGAACAATTTTGAAGACAAGTATTTACCAAGAATTATAAATGTGGGATTAATTTGAAAAAGTGATGCATACGACTCGGACGAATGTTAAATGTAGTAAAGGAAAAGTACTGCCATCATACCGATACAGGCGTATGATGTCCGGATTCATGTGGATTGTGATCATTGTGATACAGTATATGAAGCATGTACGCATATAAAGCGCAGTCACATGAATATCCTGATAATCAAGACATTGTTTAGTAATGAGTGCGATGTTTTTTTTCTCCTGGTGCAGAACAAGATAAGCTATAGTTTCGAGATAAATGAAATTAAGGTTTTAAGCATACAGAAAAAAAGAATTTTGTGCGCTAGGAAAATTTTAAGAAAGACTAAAGTTATTTTGGAGCAAGAAGAGATTTTCTTGGCTCAAGACAACTTTAATTTTTGTCAAGAAATTTTGACTTCATTCAAGAAATTTTTAGTCTTCTTAGTAGACTTCATAAAAATCTAACTATTACATTGTCCTCATGGTGCAATTTTTGAAAAAATTTCGCCATTTTTTGAGTCAGTTTCTCGAGCTAAGTCAGAGAATACCATTTGTTCAAAAGTTTATGTATACGCGATATACACGGAGAAAATTAAATGATAAGGGTTATCATACTAAATTTGTAGCTTTAATCATCTAGCATGATTAAAACATTTTTTAAAACAAAGATTGTTAACGCTATTATTTTTTTATGATAACAGTTAATTTAGGATGATAATAGTAATTAACTAAAATTAACATACAGGATTGTAATAGTTATTGTAAATGTGGTAAATGCTACTATCTAGATGATTTCTACAATTATCTAGATAGTATTCACTACGATCGGGTTTATGGCAAAATTTTTTACCATAACTAGATAGTAACTACTATTCATACTTTTTTTATAGACGATTACGGAGGTCAAGTTCAAACATGAGCTCAATCGGTCAATTAGTTTAGAAATTGCAGCATTTTAAAATTTTGGAAGTTTGAAAATTTCATACTCTCACTACTTCTCCTTTCAATAACTTTTGAACACGTCGAGATATTCAATTTCTGTAAAATGCTTCTGAAAGCTGAGGAATTAAGCTTCAATTTGCATGTCTACATGTTTTTCTAAATCGAAAAATATTCTTTTCAGGATTATTTTTAAGAAATTCTACTTTTGCAGTTGTTTTATCCATAGAAATAAAATAAAATAAAATCTACTTTCATTTCGGATGCTGAATGGCCTTTTTTATACTTGTATCTGCTTTTACGGTAACCTGCAAAATAGGCTGTAGATCTTAAAATAATTGATATCATTACAAAGATTCAACGATATCATCTTAAAAAACTATACTCAAGAGCGAACGAAAATCGATTTTTTGAGAATTCTAGACCACTGAGCTTCCCTTAAGGTTCAACCCATTAAGTTAGAAAAATGAGTTTTAATACGAGAAATTTGTGAATTAAGACAACCGGTTCTCTTCAAGATAATTTTTTGAATCAAAAATATATCTCTTAGGTCACGTATTTTTTTTTTTTTTTTTTTTTTTTTTCAGTTAAGTTCCTATAGAATGGTGTATTACTCTTACGAGTAAATTCTCGATAAAAAGTTTATTGCATTCAGTAAATTTTAGCATGGTTATTTGATTATAAGCTTGTAATCCATAAACGTTTGTCTGGAAATAAATATAATTAAAAAAAAAAAAAAACGCAGGAGTAAACTACAAAATGTAATGTTGCTAAGGAGAAAAAGTTACGAGCTTAGGATGAGTCTGCACGAGTATACAGCAGGTGTTAATACTAACACACATAGTGTCGTTGTGCTACAAATAAGGCTTTGGCTACCTCTTGGAAATCCATTTGGCACACGTGCTACATCGTATCATGGAACTGGAGTGCCTTTCCACGTTTACTAAACTCTTTCTCATCATTTTTGAACTGTGGATACTTTACAAAATTTTAACAATACTTTAGCAAGTTTAGAAAAAAATTCTCAAATCAAATTAACATCCTCTTTAACCTCTTCGATTAAATTTCCGAAAATTTATTATGAAATGACTATGTAAGGTGTTTTTATACTTTTTATGTCTATTTATATTTAACATATTGTATTTTTGCGTTGTAGAAAACAGAGCTCTTATTGCTCGCAAAATTGGTTTGCTGTGAAAATACAGAATGAATAAAATGGAACAAAACAAACAAAAATAAAGATATTAAGAGGTAAAATTCATATATGCAGAAGTCTCGCGACGAGTAAAGCAACATAGTGGACCCGCAAATATGTATAAGTGGCAATATGTGCAACCGCGCTATCTTTCCTTGGGCTATTCTATAACTACAGGGGGGGCGAATGTTAAATATTCAAGAGTTAGGTTAAACACGGAGCTTCTCGACTTGCGAAAAGGTGTGCACTAGATAGTAAAACGAAATGTCTTTACTTAATTCGTTTATTTATTTTTATTTTAATTTAGCGTAGTTTTTCTCGGAGCTTTACGATGAACAAAAAACTAAATAGTAGCTACCAGTGATAAATGTTGAAAGAACAATTGATATTAACTGAACAAAAAAAAGTAAAAGTAACCAATTTATTATGAAAATAGATGTGAGAGCTGTGCATATTATTCAGATGCTATAAAAGTATAGTTGTATCTATATCGATTTAGCAATTAGAAGCAGCTGTTGTCCTTGAATGAAGAACTCTCCGGTCAACTGAGAAATCATGAAGAGTAAAGCCTTTTATCGGTTTCAACTCGAGCGTAAAGGTTTCTTTCATTTCCTTCGGGAACGTATTTCACAAACTGTGAATTATATTTTTCTCCAACTTCGCTAGAGAATAAAAAGATAAGTTCAAATAAAAATAAATTCAATAAAATAAATAAACACGTTCAGAGTCTGTGAAATTTCCAGATGTTTTAAAAAAGTATTAATTTAACCATTGAAAGACTGCCGTAAAATATAATGAAATAATAATCACAGTCGTACTATTTCAATTTGTAAATATTAATAAAAAAAATCAATAAATAATGGAAATTATTGAAATAAAGTCTTTAAAAGAAGTAATTCAATATAACGATTTCTCCAATATTTTACAATGGACGATGGATTTTCCAATAATAATTTAGATTCGTGTACCAATAAGAAAATGAGATTCTCTGCTTCTATTGATATCTCGCATACTCTGGTCGTTGCCACGCATGACCGCGTTCAATCAACTTTATCCAAAGACGCCGTATTTGGTTCGTAAAGATTACTTATCTACTTCATATCGTTTACTTTTTTTTTATAGGTATTTTCATTACCCAAATCAACAAATTTGTTCTGCAAGACTAAATTTATTCATTTCCTCCTGATGAAACGTTTATTTACTATTATGGTATCGTCCAGTTTACTCATAATTTTAAAGAATCTTTTATTCTAAAATTTTTTTTTGACACACCAAGAGCCAAGATATTCCAGTAACAAAAATCAACAAGTACAGCTTGTCGATAAATTTTAATTCAACCAGAACTTGAAGCTGTTATAGTATTGAATTTATTATTAATATGTTATTGACCATCTCATTTGTTGATTTATTAAATTGACATTATAATAATAGTATACACAGTCGAGTCTCGTTATGAATCCTATTAGTGTCTCTCTCATATTAACGCAATTCTGGTTAAAAAAAAAAAAAAAAGAAAACAAATCGGACTCATAACGAGACTCGACTGTACACGGAAAAAAATTAGTTGCAACAATATGATACAGTCCAGAGGCAAATAAGCAGCAAGATAAAATCATATTACAGCCTCCCCTGGTTATCGTGTTGCAGTTACAGGAAAATCAAGTGACAACAAAAAAATTTTATCATGTTGCCGCTACAAGAACGTCTTGTAGCAGGCAGGTTAGTACACAGTAAAAAATTTTGCATCATTGCGTCAAAAAATTATGTCTTAAAAATTTTTGTGTTAAATATTTAACACTTTTATGTGTAAATTGAACATGTATTGTGTTAAATTAACATAAAAAAGTGTTGAACATTTAACATAAAAATTTTTAACACTAAATTTTTTGATGCATTGACGCAAAATTTTTTATTATGCAAAAATAATAAAAATTTTAAAAAAATAATTTTTCCTGCAGTATTATACTTTTAGAACTTAATTACGTGGATTCTCGATAAAAAATTTCAACTCGAGCTTCAACCTGAGTTTATCCTGTTGTTGCAAGATAATAATCATGGTTCTGCAACTTTTTTCCGTGCAGCGTTGATAAGCATTAATTACTCACAAAAAAATCACAAAAATTTGGTACGTTTAACTCAGTTTCGTTCTGTTTCTCAATAAAAAAATGGGTTGGTCTTGGATTAGTGAGTTTACTCGTCTATGAAAAATCAGAAAATTCTTGAGTCAACTTTTCTTCGCTTTTTTTTTTCTTCTTGGTTTTCTGATAGGGGAAGGGGGGGCAAAATGGGGTAGGGGTGGCAAAATGGGGTACCCCCAAAATTTCGTAAAAAAAATTTTTTTTTCCAAAAAGCTCTTTTAGCTTTCTAAAATATATTTTAACGTCATTTCCTACAATTTCAGAGGAAAAAAATTTTTTTAATTAAAAAACACAAAAAAAATTTTTTTTTTTATTTTTTTTACATGAGGTAAAAGCCCCAATAGATGATCATGTACCAGTATATGATCACTCCATGTATTTGTAT
>JZSA01000370.1:0-42762 GCA_000956155.1 Cotesia vestalis | reverse complement strand
ACACACACACACACCTCATTTACGAAGATCATCGTGAAAACATTCAGGAAAGCTTCCTAGGACCTTAAAACCTCGAGATCTGATGAAAACTAGATTTTCGAAAAACGGGGTAAAACCAATAACTTCCCGATTTCTGAAAATTTTCAATTTTCTTAACAGGAAGTTAAAAATGAAAGGGAGCTCAAGGGTATTTTGTCGAAAACAAGCGTCATCGCGTTTTCTAGATTTTTCGAAATCCGGATAAATCTATGCGTAGTTTGAATTATTGTCTTACAAGTCTTGCTTTTACGACTTTAAGCGGAAAACGTGATGGTGACTTCAACATATTACAAATTTGAAAGTTAAAAAAACAAAGTCGTTAAATTCTGATAGATATTGATACAAAGAGATCCAGGCTATTCGTATGAACGTCATCAAATTATGGGAAAGTTGGGCCGGATTTCTCTTATAAAGACTTCAAGGATATTACAAATTTTAAACTAAAAATAAGAAGTTACATATATTTAAAAGAAAAGCAAAAAATTTTGAATTTTAGCAGACTTCACTCATTCTAAACAAAAATCGCATAAATAAAAATAAATGATGATTATTATTATTATTATTGTTGTTCTTATAATTTGAAATTTACTATTTCGAGATCGAAAATACCTGATTTCTATCTTGATTCTACATTGTAGATGTGATTGCTTGATGATATATGATACGGATTCGATCTACCCAAGCATGACACACTTCAATTAATTAGGGGAGGAAGTCTCGCTAATCAATGGATTGTTGGTGGCTAGTGATCAACGTGCGACAATAATTGCTGTTCATACTAGGGGAACTTAGAGGCACTAATTCACGTTACCAGGGGGTAATGTTGCCTCACTGGCACGGAAAGGTGATTGCGTTAGCACCCCTGAAATCATCGTCTAAATTACACTTGTGATTTTGACATTATTACCTCTCTCATATTTTACATTGCTATTATTACTATACATCTACCTATCTATACTAATAAGTGATAAGACGTTTTTTTGTTCGCTCTAACTGTAAAAACTGCAAAACAGAGAAAAAAGTAACTTATTTTATAGGAAGCAGCGTGTTTCAGTGAAGGTTTCGATATATAATGTGCTGTTGATTACTCATCTGGAACCTTTATTTTTTTGGTTTGAAGAATAACAAATTTTGATTACAAACTCATTTCATTCGGTTGTCATTTATTTACGTGATATACTATGATTCTATCGTTTATATTTGAAAATGCAATTCCATAACACGCCCAGCAAAGCAAGCGGGAAGTAGAAATTTTTCAACGTCACTATCATTTTTCACTTTCTTTCTACAATGTTCTTGATTCGACGGAAGAAAAGATCTTGTTTACAGTTATTTTTAAGAATTAAAAAAATTATCTCTGGCGAAACACTTCAAGTTTTGACTAAGTTTTTTAATTTCTTTTTAGAATTACGAACTACTTTCTACGAATATTAAAAGCTTTCTAATTTTCTGGTGTATTTTTCATTTTGTTGGGTATTTAATCATTCGAAATGTTAAAATGCCACACACGTTGTTTCACGTTTACTAAAAGTTTCAATTCTTTTCTTTACTTCTCGGTAATGGTTCCTTCCAGTTTTTTTAAGTAAAAAAAAATTTTTGTTTCTAACAATAAACAGCTTATATAACTGCGACATTTATAGGTAACCGTTGATCTATTAAAAATTATTTGCCTTTTTTATTATACTTCGAATAATTTTGATGATAAAATTTTACAAAAATTATTTATTTAATGGAAATGCATTAAAAAATAATAGTAGTAAATTAAATAATACTCAACAAATTTATGGTTAGAAAACTGAATAGCTAACATTTAAATACTAATGAATCTCAGTGGATATAAAAAAAGATAGAGAGACTTTCCAACAAGAGTACCACTTTAGAATGGTAATTGTGTACGTGCCAAAGTGAAAAGTTCAATGTTAAACTCTTTGTTGTTTTTCTCAAGACAACATGCCAAAACTTATGTTCTACATTAAAATACTATCACATCATGGAGCCACAAATATATAAGGGTACTTTTTTTGAAAGCGACTTCTTTATCTCAGTTTTTAATTTATTTTATGTTAGAATCTTGATATGTAAAAGGAAATCTTTAGAACGGTTGACCCTACAGACCATCATTGGTATTTTTCGTTGTGTTCGAGTCCAAAGCGCTTAAAACATTTCCTACCACAAAGTTAGGAGTTCGTCGATCATAAGAATACATTTTTCATATATTTTTGAGCTCGAGGAGAAGTGTTCGAAAAATAACTCTTTTCAAAAAACTTGAATTAACTGATTCTGATGCGGCTTCCGAAATTTGATGTTTTTTTTTTTTCGACACAAAAAGAAAATTTTTTCCTTCGGAAACAATCTTATGCGAATTTGTGAAACTATTAAAAAAAAAAAAAAAGCCATTCGACATCTGAAATGGAAGTAGATTTCACACTTCAATAAAAATAAGAAGTTTAAGGGCATTTAATTAATCAAAAGTTTTAAAATTTTAGTAATTTCGAAAAAAAAAAAAAAAAAACCAATGCAGCAGCAAATTTCATAAAAAGATAGTAGATTTAATTGTAATTTTTATTTGATATATACAACAAAATATGAAAATTAAAGCTTATTTAAGGAGCTTTTAGGTAGATTTTACAGAAATTCAACACAATGTCGCATTCAAGAATTATTCGATTAATAAACTGTAAAAAAGTGTATTTTTAGAATTTAAAAAATTTCAAAATCCTGTAATTTGAAAACTACATAACCAATTAAGCTCGTACTGGGACTTGACCTTTGTATTTATCAGTAGAATAAATATGCTGAATTTCGTAAAGATCCGTTGCAAATTATAGACACCACCTCCGTGACAAGCCCCGTTTTATCCCATATATATATATATATATAAATACATACATACATAAACTGTTGAACCATCTGTATTTTTTGACTCAGCTCGTCGAGTTATACCCCTCGACCAGCAGCACTTGCTTTGCTTATGCCGCAAATGTCGGAGCAGGCATTAATTTTTTTCAAAGCAATTTTTTCCGTACTTTCGACCGGGTAGCAAGAAAACAACAACTTAGCGCACGAGTTGTACAATATACTATTATCTACTTTTAATGTACAAAATATATTAAATGTTTTATTGTATATATTTTGAAAAAAACTATTTTTTTCGCGTTTTTCAGAAATATGTATTTTACTGTTCGTGGCACTGAAATCATTATTAAATAAATAATGTCTTATTCCGAATTTTGAGTAAATGGTTGAAAATGCAAATTACAACTAACAAACTTTAGAAACGTGGAAAAAAAAAAAAAAAAAAAAAAAAAAAAACAAACAAACAAATTCTTTAGACCGGACTAGAAGTGAAAGGGTTGAAAAAACTATCTTTTATAAGTTTTTTGTGTTTCTTATAATCATATGTATATTTAGAATTATATCTTTAATATTTTGCAGATATTTTTATATTCACTAGTTCTCTTCCACATATCGATACTACTATTTTAATACGTCGTATCCCACATTTAGAAAATTTTACAGCAGACAGTAAAAACGATTCATTTTTATCATTGATTAAATGGGATTCAACAGATGACAATATTTATTTAAAAATAGTTATTAAACTATTTGATCTTTAAAGTTTTAATATGACTTGCATAATATTGTTATGATTTTATTTTTCAAACAACGTCAATTTGTCAAATTTTGTGGGATACGACGTATTAGAATGGCAGTATCGATATATTCAGTGATACTAAATGAAATACTCCAAAACAAATAAATTCAATATGAACGTATAATAGTCTATACCATAAAAATTTTTTTTTTAGAGACAATATATAAATTATTTTTATTTTTTGTGCTTTGTCAATATAAAAAAATTTTGTTTTAAACAATAGATAACCAAAGAACGAAAAAATTTACATGATGCATATTCAAATATCGTGGCACGGTGACTCGAATTAATATGCATAGGATGACATTACTGGTGCATGGAAACGTTTCACTAGGTTCAGGCGACCTCGCGTATACATTCGCGCTCTTAATTCTGACTGCGGTTGTTCGTAGCCTCCAGATGATAGAGAATTTCATTTTGGCATTTGATTTGACATAAAAATAATGAAAAAAAGAAACATAAATAAATAAATGAAAGCAAAGAACAAAAATACAAAACAATAGAAAGTGATTCCGCAGTAGCTAAAGGCTACTAAAAATGACACACTTTCAAATAAAAAAATTCATGTTCTCCTGGATGAAATCACTTGTCCTGATGACCAGACAACGTTATTGGTCCTTCACCATTGATCACTGTCTCTCGCAAGTTATTCCGACAGCGCGATAAAATCATACTCGTACAGGCGAGGATAAAAAGTGCACACGATGATCGTGCCAATCAAATAAATTGATCATTGAACTGGGAAAAAAATCCGTTTTATAACTTACCAAGTATGACGAGCTTGACTGTTCTTCCAAAGAGTAGCTCATCATGGTCATTCTCAATAGTGCACTTCCATATACCATCATCCTCCAGTCTCGCGCTGTCAATGTGAAGTGCTGCTGTTGAGGAATCTCCAATGTACCTGTGACCTGTCCCGCTCATCTCTGTTCTAGTGTCTATTGTTATCATGTCCACTGGCACATCATTGTGTAGCCATTTTGCTGGTCGCATCCGGTAATTTCTGGAAGATACTCTATTGTTATCATAAAGATATGAATATTATAATTTTTAATTCAAATACATATGTAATTATGACAAATCAGAACAATATAAGCTCCTCAAGGTTGATCGAATACGAGGTATAGTTTATGTTGATGCTATTGTTTACTTTTTTACTCGCTAATGTTGCCTTTTTCACGGACTATCGCTAACTCATTTTTTCTCATGGTGATTTTGTGAATAAAAATTTTTCTCAATATGTGTATAGATATTAAATATTTTTAAAAATAAAAAATTACACGAAAGTTGTTAGGTCAAGCTAGCAATATCAACTAGTGCCACTTAACAAGTACTTCATTATATTTTTAGTATTACAGTGTACATCTTGTTTTTGAGAAGGTTTACTCTTGTCAGCCCTCATTCATTCTTCTTTTCGGCTCCTGAGCACAATACCCCCAGTGTTTCTTACGCTCACAAATACAAACCAGTACTCAGTCACAGTTTTGGGGCATTTAAACTTCTTTCTCTCTTACTCTCACTTTGTCCTTCTCTCTCACACTCAATACTCTTACCCGGACCCAAACGATCAAACCTCAAAGCACTCTCTGTTGACCTGTCCCGACTTCACCCTCAACTTGCTATACTCGTCTTTACTCGCACTTACTTACTTACTTACTTAAAAAATAAAACAGTGTAGAAAGCATTTAGAGTAAAAATTGACTAGAACCAATATAGTGAGGTAAATTTTTATTTATTGAATATAATAATGTGTAAATCAATTATGTTGAGATTGTTATATTGATGAGAAAATATTTTATAAAATTGTACACAAAAAAATTGACCCGGTAGATGAAAACTCACTCTATCTAAAACATGAATTCGAGATAAAAATTTTCGATCATCAACCACATTCGTTACGAACTAATCCAAGATTTTTAATTAAATTATAAGATGAAATAATAAATATTAAGTCTGCAAAGGTTATACGAACGAATCCATATCAAATAAAATTGTATATGTGATAGATTAATCATTATTTTACATTTAATTGATATGTAAATGCTAAAAAGATGGAGTTATTATTTGATTATATTTTATATTAAATATAAGTAAATGAATTAGCATTCATTTGTGACAAAGATTTACTATTTTTCTCGAAGAGCTCAAAAACGTAATAAATGCAATTTTGAGCGCTTTATGGAAATAGCAGAAAGTTGCAGGGATAGCCTTCAGGGTCTTCGGTTTTCCTAATTTTTTTTGTTATGATGCAATGAAGTAATCCCCAAAGAATATTTTTTCATGAGTTTTTTATTGCCATAAGTATCAAGATTTGAAAACAACAACAACAACAACAACAACAACAACAACAACAACAACAACAACAACAACAACAACAACAACAAATATAGAAATATTCAAATGTTCTACTTAAAAAGAACCCATAAACTATAAGTTATATTAACTTCTTTCATAGTAAAAGCGTGAAATTTAATTTTCAAATATCAATTTTATAATTATTAATAAAATTTACTGTTATAATGTTGCATAACAGTATATTTATACCCCCTCTTTAGTAAATGTAACACACAATAACGTTTGATCGAACCCCTCCCTTCGGTTTAAAATGTTACGTAATATTTGAATGTTCCCTAAATAATAAAGATTACACCGGCACAAAAAAAAAGTAGAATGTACATTTGACTGGACTCACCTAAGGACATGTATTTTGACCCGCTGAATCCGAATTTGGAGTCAGTTTGGGCCATACACCCTCAAAATCTTGAGTAAATTGCAAAAAACCCCCAAAAAAGGCAACAAATTAGGAAAAACTGCAATCACAGTGATAATAACATTTTTTTGGGCCCAAATCAAGTATGATTTTTATGTATTTCAATCCACTGAACCTGAATCTGAACTTTAATTAGACCGCTGAGCCGTAAAAATTTAAAAAAATTGCGAAAAACTGAAATTATCGAGACGAAACAAATTTTTTGGATTTAAATTGAGTATGATTTTTTAAGTATTTTGTTCCACTGAATCTTGAACTTAGTCGGGGAGGTGCCTTGGTTAGAGCCACTTGCAATCTTTAAAGGTCACAAGCAAGAGTTGTAAAACAAAAAATGCAAGTTGAAGATGAGTCCAAGGACGAAAGTTTCAAGAGTTAAGATACTTGCCTAGTAGCAAAACAAAAATCTACTTAAAGTCGCAATTTTTTTAAGATTTAAAGCGTTAACGAGGTAAAAAAATCAAGATGCGATTTAAAGATATCAAAATACATAGAAATCGTAGTTGATTTGTGACCTAACAAATTGAATTGAACCAACAATTTTTTTTTTTTTATCATAAAAACTGCATTTTTTCGCAATTTTCAAGAATTTTGTACAATTTTCTTACATTTATCACCGCTTATGATCTAAATAAACGTTGTATTAGTATTCAGCGGATCAAAAAACGTGAAAATCATGCATGGTTTAGTTCAGCAACGTTTTTTATGTCATTAAAATTGCCGATTTTTCGGTTTTTTAAAGTTTTCTCGATATTTTGAGGGTGTATAGGTCAAACTGACCTCGAATTCCGATTCAGTGGGTCGAAAGACATGACATACCCCTAGGTTGGTCCGGTCAAATGAATTTTCAATTTTTTTGTGTGCCGGTGAATTCAAAAATATGGTTTCCTACGTTCTTTTTACTTGTTATTTTTTACAGATTTTAAAAGTTGGTCAAATTTTTAATTTTAAGATCAAATTCTATCTATGAAAATGCACCCAAGTCATTAACAATCGTGTTTTTCTCAAGTACGATTTTCATGTGTTTCAACATACTGAACCTGAATCTGAACTTTAATTAGCCCGTTGAGCCGTCAAAATTGGAAAAAATTGCGAAAAACCGAAAAAAAATTGCAAAAAATCATGAAAAACCGAAATTTTCGAGACGAAAAAATTTTTTTGGATTCAGATTGAGGATGATTTTTATGTATTTTGTTACACTGAAGCTTGAACTAAAAATTTTTGTCCCATTAATGTTTTAAAATAAAAAAAAAAGTCTCAAAAAACCAAAAAAATTGGGAAAATTGTAGTTATAAATACGAGAAAAAATGCACACGAAAAATATTAATGAAAGTTTCAAATTTTATGTCATTATAATCGTGAGTAAATCATGCGCAATACGGTTGCGACTCTGATTTGTGACACGACTGGTTACTGCACAGAGCAGTATCCAACGTGGAGAAGTAAACGACTTGTAACACTCCAAACGTGAGCGGTTGATGTTTTAAAAGTAACTATTGCTGTTTTAACCGAAATGTACAAAACATCAGTTATTATAGTTTCTGACAGGACTCATTGCTGTAATGACGATAACTGTTGTTGTTTTCAAAGTAAATTCATGTTTTCGAACACCGAATGGACTCGATTAGTGTTCTACGCAGTACTGGTTACTGCTTTATTTTCTTCGTGTACAAACCTATAATATTTATTTATAAATTGTCAAGATTTTTAACTGAAATTTTTTTTTTTTCAATTACTTTTCAATACTTAATAACATATAGAAATCGATTATATAATACATAACATAGTTACGGAAAAATGATCTTATAATTCATGGTGTTGATGTAACAATGGGCTCATCAATAAGAATGAGCGTGCCTATCTACTCTACTCTGAACTGTCATAATAGGACTGATATTTGGAAAGTAGAATAGCACACAAGATTGAGCATAGCAGCATACAACTGTGAACCGTTTATGTGTCTCGCGGCAGTTAATGTTTTAATTGAATATTGTCAAAATTCTGCTACACAGTTTAGTTAACGTATGAAGGTTTCAATTGAATTTCATTGTTCAACTAATATTAAAAATTTGAGTTCGTTCCTATTCAACGCTGCTGTTCATATGGTGGTTTGAAATATTAATTTACGTCATAAGGTCGCAAAGTGGTGGTGTTTTTGAAAACATCGATGCTGCGCAATGAGCCTAGGGTCTGGGACGCAAATTTTCGAAAACGGGTGTAAATTTGACGTCCAAGGCGAAATTAATGAAAAAATTGATTTAGAAAATGATTAAATTTCAAATCTCTTATCATAAACGTTGAAAATTGTAAAATCATGAACGTCATTAAAAATTACTTAGGTAATAATATCATTATTGATATTTTAATTTAAAAGAAAAAAAATGACTTTTTAGAATTAACGTAATTATGATATAAAAGTATACTTCTGACTAAAAAAAATTAAGATTCTTAAGAATAATGTTTTCTAGCAGCATTATACGTATAATAATTTTCTCCCTGGTCACAACATATTGTTGAGTTTAATTGTGAGATAACTAGCGTGGAGTGCACGGAGAATAGCTGACTTTCATTCGAAGAATGTTTCAATCAAATAAATAATAAACAAACGTCACCGTGGCCTACACGAAAAAACAGGACGTTCAGGACCAGATACGTAACCCTACTCTTGAAACGCGGTTCGTGTACAAGGTGATAAAAGCAGGGTGCACAGTTTGCCTGGGGCTCTTCTTCAGGGTCTTTTCATACTATTGATTCTATTAAGTAGATCAATTAGTGAAATCACAAAGAACCGTATAGTTCCCCACGGCAGTTGTCAGTCCTTAAACGAACGTGCGTTTAGAATAATTGAATGAATCAATCAATTAAATTACCATTTCGATCTAGTTATTTCGAACATCATTCCGAAACCATATTTACGATCCTGAAGATCATTTCATATCTTCACTCTCAAACTCAAGATGTAATCGGAAACAAAAATTGCAGAAAGGCTTCAATGTATAGGCCATCATTCAAAAGTTAAGAATTTATTATATTGTTCTGATTTTAATAATGTGGAATAAATATTGATTAACTGACCTGGCAAATGGTAATAATCTAGAATAGTTTCCACCTAATTCGCAAGGTAGGACAACTTTAGCCTGAGGTTTTATGACAATTTCTAATGGTGGTAATCTTGATGTGTCTTTTATCACAAGAGGAAAGTTGGATGGTGTTGACGTTGAAGCGACGAACCACGTCTGATCATCGGGAGCTAGTAATGCCGCGGGCTGTGCTACGTTGTCAGGAATGGATATGGATGTTGCAGCCGTGGTTATAGTGGTTGTGCTAGTAGTACTAGTCGTAGTTCTTCTCCCTCTTCGGCCTCCTTCTTGCCTATCTCGAAGAGCAAATACTGCTTCATTTATAGATCCACCTGTAATGCATAATTTCAAGACGTTGACATAAAAATGTAATACCATTTATTTATTTGATTATTTTTCGATAAAATAATAACATACACAGAGAGAAAAATGTAGTCAGAATGAGGATACATCCCGACTAGAAATTTAAAAGTAAAACCAATGGGGTCCACATTGGGATCCCCTGTTGGGGCCCCACATTGGGATGTAACGCAAAGCCCAATGGGGTCCTCATTGGGCAATCCCTCTTGGGCCCCAACGGGGAAATCCCCATCAAAACCCAATCTAAATTTTGGAAAAAAAATAGTATAATTCTTGAAAAAATTAAAAATAATTTAGGATCAGATACTAATAACATATTTGAAATTATTTACGATTTTAATTTGCATTGAAATAGACTTATCGATTGAAAAAATCCTTGGGGTTGGTTGGGCTCGAACTGGGGTCCTTAGCGTCGTCAGTCCCTCACGTTACCGCTGGTCCAAGCAGGAATACTTAAGAGAGCAATGCTCATTTTGTATACATCAACTCAATCGGTTGACTGTGATATACTTTATGTTATGATTATGTTTAGCTTCAAGAATATATTTTTATTTATTTAATTAACTGACTTAAAAATACAATTTTGTAGAGGTTTTCTGTTGAAAATGAAAATTTTTTGGGTAAAAAATTTTTTTTCAAAAATTTGAATTTTTTGAAAATTTTGATTTTTCCTCTATGTGGCATTTAACGCGAATTTGAACGGTTTTCAGAATTTTTTATTTTTATCTACTGGGTGCTTTACCTTACTTAACGATTAATTTTTATTTTTATTTCTATTTTACTTGCAACAAATATATACAACTAATATAAGTACACAGTAAAAAATTTTCCGTCATCGCGTCAAAAATTCTCCGTGTCAAATATCTAACACTTTTTTATGTCAATTTCACATAATACAATTGTGTTATTAGTTTGAATTTTTTCCAACAGAAAAAAAGTGTTATCTTATAAAAAAGTAACATTTTAAAAATGTCATTATAAAATCAACATTTAAGTTGTGTTGATTTTACATAAACATGTATAAGAAACTGCTCTCTACTTTTTTAGACGAGATAAACGTCCCCATCTTATACATTCCATATCTCTCATATAAACATCGAAAAAATTTTGTTTTACAAAATTTTTTTTTTGTTAAAAGTATATTTTAAAAATACTCAAAAGTGATTGTTAAATTTAATGTTTTATTGGTGGAAAGTGATTTGAGTGTATCAACCGTAAATGTCAATTTAATTTAGTGTGAAATATTTTTAATAAAAATAATTAACTTCTAAAGCCTATATATTTTTTGTTGAACGTTTACTTTCTTCAAAATATATAACAGTTTTTTAATCAATATTATTATTTTACAATATTGTTTCAATGATATTGAAATTGGCAGGTATCTATCTGGAAAATTTATGAAACTTACGAAAAAGAATTTGTTATTTTTATTGATTATTTCATGTAAATAATTATTTTACTATTTTATAATAAAACGGTAAAAAAATGTCCTGTTGCTACAATGTTTATTTTATCGAATTATTAATTAATCCCTTTATTGATACAAAAGTTCCACATATTTGATAACTTTTGAATGTTTTTCATTGAAAATAATTGATGTTAAGCGTTATCAATCTAGGGAGATCACTTCTTAAAATCTTCGGATGAACCATGGATTATTTTGACATAAGTTTATGTAACATTTGACACAAAAATGTGTTATTTTTTTAACATAAAACATTTATGTTAAAATGACACAAAATTTATGTTAAAATTTTTTTTGACATATATTTTTGTGTTAAAAATGACGCAAAATTTTTTACTGTGTACACACGTATTTGGATGATTGTTTTATATCTAAATGAACGATTGGCTAAATTTACAGATTATTTATAAATTTCGCAATCCCGTTTTTCAATAGATCTCAGATAAAATAAACTATTATTACATTATGCCGTGGCAATCATTTATTATTTCTACGTTGGGTTTTCCCAATGAGGCCCCACTGAAATCCCAATCGAGAAAAACCAGCAAGAATTTATTATTTTGACGTTGGGTTTTCCCAATCGGGTTCCCATTGGGTCCTCATTGGGTTTTCCCTATTGGGCATGCCCCGTCAAAACCCAATGGGGTCCCAATGTATGCTTTGGGCATTCCCAAAGTAATTTCTAGTCGGGATAGTGCTATTTTGTCTATGCGCCAATTCAGCTGTACAGCGAATCATCAAAATGACGATCCGCATCAATATTTTAAGCGTTACATTTAACTGACTTAACTATACCAGATCTTCATGTTAATAAAACAGTTGCCTGTTTTGACGAAACTAAATATATTTACAAGAGTTATTCTTTGAATGCTTGAGTTAAACAAATTAATTTTTAAATCAGATAACCGGGTTTTTATTTCAGCGAAACTTCATTTGCGGATACGTTGGATGGTCGTTGTAATAATATTTTTTTTTTTTTCGTTTAAACATTATTATGAAATAAGTTTTACAAAATTGAATTTCAATAAGGAAATAAGTAACTAATAAAATTTTTATTCTCAAGCCAATGAAACAAATTGACGTGTAATGTGATCTGTGAACATGATGATTGGGTTAATCGAATCAGTAAAGTTTCAAGGGACGGATAAAATTAAGCAGACACTTTGGTGAAGTTCTCATGGATTCGGATCATCTCCTCGCCAGTCCCGTGGGTTCTCTTAGTTAATGCTGATAAATATATTCTCTGAGCCGAGGCCTGATCTGATTATCCTGCTACTGGAATTCGATAAAGTATCTGGCAAACTGCGGATAGAGTCTGGTACCTTGCCTTTTCCACTTTATGTTGTAGTCTAGTCTAGTACGGACGGCATCGCTTCGTTGCCTCGTATACCTAAAACTGCCTATCTTGTTCACTCGAGTAAGTCTCGACAGGAAACTAATTAGGCCTTCAATGAGCCGCAAATAGAGGTAGCTATAGTTAATGTACTCAGACATATCTGATAACTTAGTATTTAAAGAAAATCTCTTGAAGTGCTCTTTAATTTTATCGAATCGATACAACCTGCAAAAAATTCACTAATATTTGTTTTCTTGAGAAACAAAATGTTATCGTAAAAGCTTAATCTTTTATTTGCTTTAGCTAATCCTCCACTATACAAGATTTCATGGATCATTCAAGCGGAAAGAACTCCATTAGCAAATGGAAGATGAATGAATTATTCAATGATATTTGTGTCAGGATTTTTATCAAAACATAAGAATTGCAATTGATTAATTTGCATTTACAAATTTACGTTCACATGTTTTTATTATTAGTTTTGAGAAATGACTTTCACGGGGATAAAAACATATTGAATTTATCAGTTTTTTGATATACATCAAATTTTTGAGACTCATTTTTTCTATGATTTTTGATTTTTTACATATTTTTCGCAATAATTGAGAGAGTAAAAACTTTTTAGAAAATCTTTCAGTGATTTTTCACAGATTGTTATTAAGCAAAAGTGGTCATATCGGGATAATAAAAAAGGAAATCAGTATCTTGAAAATTGAAAATACTGATTTTCAGATCTCTCAGTCAAAAATTTTGAAGGCTCATCATTCTTACGTGATTTTAAGAAATATAGCGCAAAAAAGATACTTTTCAAATCTTTTGCATTCTTGATTTCAGCACACAAGCCTTTTTTATTTTTATCAACTGATATTTCATCAACTAATAGTCACACAAAAAATTTAAGAATAAATGCAGAAATTCGACTAAATTTTCAAGAAAATTTTTTTATGATCTTTAGAGAAAAAAAATATTTTTCTATCTTCAAATTGATTTTTAAAATATTGAAAAAAGTGTTTCCTTGTTTTAATCAATCGATTGCACCTTGCTAATTCAAAAAGAAAGACAATCTTTTTAGAAATGATTATAGTTTACTTAAACCAAAGCATATGAATTTGATTTTTTTATCCACAGGAGGTAAGAACTTTTTTTTTGGCATTATTCTTTATTACACTATGACCTTTGACAAAACCATTTAATTAGGTAATATCAGAAGAAAAGGTTTGAAAATATATTTTTCTAGATTATTAACAAATATTATTTGTCCAATTATTTTTTCTCCCGTGGTGCTACTAGTTACACGTGAGGAAGAGGAAAAAAAATACCTAAAATTGTAATAAGAAGATGACAGAAATTTACTAAACACAAATTTTACGAGAAAAATTTAGAAAATTAATTGATTATTGTTGTAATTTTTGAAGCGATTATGAGCTTCAAAGATTATATCAAAAAAATCAGTATGCTTCAACTTAAGGTTAAAACTTTTTCGATAAACTTGATTTTAATCCAGTAGATAAAGTTTTATAAGACTTTAAGGCTAGTTTATGTAGCATCCAACCGATAGTGATTCATACACTTTTTTAATTATATTTTTCCTTATGTAAGCTAAAGAAAATGAAATGGAAAATATGATAATCCTACAACTTCAAGTAACGAATTGTTAAAACATTCATATTTGCATAGAGTTAAAATGTATAACTTAACGAATAAATGTAATTTGATGTTGCAAATTATCATATAACAGCATATGAAGAGTGTAGAGTATTTTCAAGAAAACATTTCTGATTATTAAGATTCTTTAATGATTATAGTTTTTTATGTTGTTAATAAGATTGGTACTTTCATAATTGTCATGAGAAAGAAAAATCACTATAAGTACGAAAGCAAAACAGAGATATCGCTGATGAAAAAAAAAAAACAAAAACAATACAACTGATTTTTATAAAAATATTTAATTTTTAAATACGGTCTAGACTGTAAATTCATTTTAAATTAGCATGTAACTTTTTTTAAAAAATAATATAAGATTTTATAGGTAGAGATTTACTCAAGCTCAATAAGTGATGGCAAGAACGTGAATATTAAACGCGTATCGGTAGCTGAGTCTCATATATCTATAGAACGAAAGGTATATTAATTAATAGCTCAAGAACTGATGATTCTCTCTTCAGAGTTTTGTTCAATTTATAATGACTTCAATGACAAAAAGCTATTAAGACTTTTAAAATCGTTTTTCAAATAATCGAAATAAATCATAGCAGTATTTTATGAATGCGTTTAATTACGATCGGCCATCCATGCAATTTTCCGCTAATTTCAAATGCAAAGCGCTTCAAATTCCACCTCGTATAACATTTTTGAGTTCTTCGAGCTCAAAAACATGGTTTTGTAGTTATTTGGAGTTCTTCAAGCTTCAAGATACAACCAATCTAAGCTTTTAAATTCTTCGACGCAGACACACACATACACACACACACACACACACCAAATGAAACACACACACAATTGCTTCCTAGAACCTAAAAAGGTATACTCTCTTAAAATGAATCAGTGGAATTTCAATGATTTAACCAGTGGATATACCAGTGCGCATGCGGGCAGATATTTGGTTCTCTAATTCAATCAGTGAATTTCACTGATTCACAAGTGAAATTGTCATTCACTGGTTGGAATCAGTGAAATTCCACTGATTCATTTTAAGAGAGTAGAGATCTGAGAATTCGATTTTCGACATCTGTGGCACAAAAATTATAGTATTATCTTTTTATTCTAAAAACTTTCAATGTAGTTAACTCTAAAAATTTGGTTTTATAACGTCCCGCTAATTTTATACTCGGATTGCTGGATAACATTATGTGGATAATCAATAAGCTCTCTAATAAAAATGATAAAAAACTATTCATTGTTCAATCAATAAGACGTCTGCTGAGTAAGCTTAACTACTTAATAAGTTTTTGTAAAAGTCGAAACTCTAGTACTAATTACATTTTTTAGTAGAAGAATTAAATGGTTTTCAAAAGTATTAGTAAATTACCAATGAAAAAAGTATCTTTTGACTTATCCGATAACTTATATATTGGTTAGTTGGAATTATATCTTTAAGCTAATATAATTTTTTACTTTTTTAGAAAAAATTCAAAGGTTATTTTTTTGTTAAGCTTGCTCCAGTAGTTACAATTTTCATTCTCGCTTACGGAAAACAGTTTCGCAGCTCCATTTTCTACATAATAAGCTATGAAAACAATTTAACGTTTTGGTTGTAGTCTTGGCGGAAAATAAAGCGGAAACTATAAAAATGAGCAGTATATTCTAATCGGGATATCACCATTTTTAGCATTAAGTTACAAAATTTATCAAGGTAGTATTTTACGTGCTACTTCTTGTATTACTTAACTCGCCTCTTATGCATACTAAATATATAATTCAAATTTAACGTATTAGCAACCGCATATAAGTTGTTCTCACGTACTTGTTTCAAAGTAAATTGCATACATCTCAATGCTGTACTTAGACTCAATGACATATCGAGCTATTGTGCTTTAAAACTTTTCTCATGGATATTTTGTTGGAAGATGTGTTATATATTTAATGTATTTTTGGGATGTCTAATGCAGGTATCTATTTTATATGTATACGCAGATGTATGTGTGTTTAATTAAGAATGTGATTGGATCTGGTATTCCCGTGGTGCAACTATTACAGGAATCTCTGACAAAGATAAAACAAGCTTGAGAACACAAATAATTTGAGTTAGGAATCGCCGTAACATTAGCATGTCTTCACCATTAATCCCTAGTGAGCGACTCTTCCAAAAGTCGATACACACAGTATTACAGTGTACACGTTGCAAAGGGATATGCACGAAGGGAAGTTTACAGAGCCTCATTGAAGCCTGTCGTTTACTTGCTTCAGTAAATACACTCTAGTGTTCACAAATAAATACAAACCTTACGTTGACCGTAAACATCTAACAGGGAATACGATCATCCATGCATGTTAACACAGAAACAAAATTCTATTCCTAATTCTAGTTTTCATCCTCTAAGTTTCGTATTTTAAGTTTTATTTTATCAGATGAACTTGGATAGGAAATCGAATTATTACGGGTGTCCTCATGGTAGAATTTTCATCTAATTTTGCTATCGTATATAAGTAGTACCTGTAAAATATAAATTGAAGTAATTCTTGATGATTTTTCTCCAAATAGCCGAATACGAAGAAATAATAAGAATTTTTCTTGTATAAAAGAGAAAATATGAAGGTTGAGTAATGTAAAGACTAAATAATGCAAACTCATCAGAGCACGGAAAAAAAAGTTTTCTGATCTACACTATACGAGATCGCTACGCTGAAAAAAAAGTTTTTTGCTCGGCACCATCTACTATATAGTAAAGAGTGAATCGTTACCGGTACAATCTGTACAGCTAAGAGTAGCAGTTTGGATGGTGACCGTCAGGATCCATTCGGGTGCCATTCACGATAGTATTGCTTCCGTTAGTACACATTTTTCCTAACCTCACTCTTCTCTAGATAGTAACGTGTAGATCGTGACAGTAGCGATCTCGTATAGTGCAAAGCAGAAAACTTTTTTTTCAGTGTGGGGTATTCCCATCATATTTCTTATCCATTACGCTCATTGATGAAAATTGTTGTTCATTGAAACATGAAGACGGGTATTTGCGGGAGAGGAGTGATATTTTCATACCTTTATGAAATCTTAGTTTGCCTGCTATTTGATAAATTACTTTAGACAAGGTTGAAAATTATTTCAATTAATATGATGACTTGAAGAGTCTTTTCTGAGACCCAATCTTTAATAACAAGTTAGACGCTTCTTATTATTTTATTCACTTTAAGATATCTATTACAATATTCGATTGAAGTAACATACCTTTAATAACAAAAGTAATACAAATACTCTACCAGAAATAAAGAAAATAGTCAATAAATTACTTATTTCTTAATTTTGAACGAATTGTGCCTGTATTATTTTTTCATAATTTCGTTAAAGCATAATTAGTATTTTTTATTAATGCGGAGATAAAATTTTAGTATAAAGTTAGGGAACCGAAGTTAAGCCTCGGTGAAGACCGAGAAAGGAAGACCATGAAAAAAGAAATTAAAAGTTCAAAAATATAAAATGAAAAAATTTTAAAACCATAAAAATATTTTTATTTCCAGACATAAACATGGGCTTGACAGGAATTCATTAAATATTTTTATTGCCATTTAAAAATATTTGAATATTTAAACAAACCTCTGAAGCTGAATTCGTTTAAATCTTTTAACATATATCACACACCTAGGGCAGGAAAGTAAGAAATCTCTCAGATCACATGCAATCGTTGGCCGAGGCGAAGCCGAGTATTGATACTTACTGCAATTGTGTTTTTTTTTTTTCTTTTAAGTAAGCTTGTCGCACCAAAATAACCGTTTGATTCCCGTAAAACTTTATTACTTTTTAATTATAAAATGAATAATCACTTTACTAATTATTTACCGATCGTATCAACAGGAGTGAGGATATTGTTTATATCACATGAATGATGAAAATTGTTACCGGCACAGAATAAAATCAGAATTTCCATTATCTATTAACTCTACAGATAATATACAAGAATATCTTACTACCCTTTACTGCACTACCACTAACGTGATCGCTAGGGAGTGCTTTACTAACGAATCAAAATTTTACGTAAGCTTTTTTTTTTTTGAATCTGTACCATTGAGTAATAACGATACCGTTACATTCTTTATTTCAAAGGGTATATATCCTCATACGGCTTTCATTATTGTTTTGTTATGTGCATTGGTGCGTTTCTGTGATTACAACAGCAACTGTAAAATATGAAAATAGTGGGTGTGAGAAAAAAATGTCTGTAGGAAGAAGCATAAAAACGGCAAAGCAAGAACCTGGTTGACATTATTTTTAGACCAATATGATATCACTGTATACATTTTAGTTTGACTGCCGATGTATAGATACTAAAGGTTCTCAATGTTGGCCGTAGGCCACATAATCCGTAATATATCAACTTGAAAATCGCAAATCATACGTAGGCTTCAGAGAACATGGAAAGATAGGTTTTATTGAGCGATCACTGGAAATACGTTGCTGAGTTTTAGCTTTAAACTAGTTCAGTATTAACGTTGTCCTAAGTTTTTTGATGTTACGCCAAGACTGTTAGATATCGTGCCAACACGTTTTACATTTAAAAAAAAGTCTTATGCCTCTTTGTAAAATTTTGTTGCTTCTAAAAATAGTTTTTGGTTTCCATTGTTTGCGTGATTATTACGTACATTTGTGGAAGAAACTTTTAACAATTTAAAGCAACGATTATCATTATCAGTGTTATTTTTATAATAATTTTCCATTATAATGTGTGGGGTCGGTATACTAGGTCAGCTTCATGAAGTTGCCCTTACAACTTTCATAATAAAGCTATTTTCTTTTCACTTATAACTTTTTCGCACATTGAAGAAAAAAGTTTGGTCAGATTGTTACATGGACTGGTGAATATTTTATTCAGTCGTTTGATAGAATAAAAAGAATACCTGTTAAAACATTAAAACAGAATAAAAAACCTTTAAGATTAAGTAGACAACTGAACAACAAAGACTTTTAGTAGTGTTGATAATTTTATGTTGGTAGTGTGTTCGCCTTTGTAAAAAAGTATAGGAAAAATCGACAAGCTAGGAACAATTGTTTTCTCTTTTAGTTGAGGTACAACTTTCTTCTCTTTTTCTTTCCGCCCTCTAACCATGACCTGGCTTGTTCGAGCGACTATTATTAACGAAGACTCAACAGCGAGTATGCTAGCTTGAGCATACGTGCTTGGTATTTTGAATAGTTGCAGCACTCATCGTTCGTCACCATGCAATTATCGTCGATGGTGATGCCATTGAGGAGGGTTCTCCAATTAATTCGAGGAATCCATTGGTTCTGTAGGAAAACGACTGTATCGATTTGTTTCTTTTATACCGTTCTGTTTGATTTTTTTCTTGTTTTAATATTGTTTACTGCTTTTGTATACATCCAGTCAACTACAAATTTAAATTATTGAAAGCATTTCGAGTTAATTGGCAATGAGAATGTAAACGACAGGAGCGCAAGCTAATAGAGTGTAAGATCTTTCGTTTACGAGCATGTCATAATTTAATGACATTTATGTCTCTGTGAACGCAATTCAACGGATATTATATAGAATGTTATTTCTGTGAAAGTTTCTCGATCAGATGACTTGGTTTATGTTGACATCTTTCAAATATCGTCTTCCTGACATTTTCGACAACCAAATTGTGAGTTAGAACACACGTTGTATACGTAATATTGTATAGATATTTCAATTTCCTCATGCTCTATTTTTATTGTATCATCCAGATCTATGTCAATGATACTGATAATCAATTTAAACTGGGGAAACTTGATATAAATTTGATAAGAATCATAAATAAGAAATATAATCCATTATTCTCATGAATAAATTGAGTAACTTTATAAATTTTCTACTATCAGAATTATTTCTTACAAGTTTTGCTATCTTAAGTTTTTTGATGAAAGAGGCCACTAACTTTTCAAGTGCACGACCACTTGAATGAAAAAGTGCAAGCTCTTAAAAGGTAGAAAGAGTAATTACCTTAATTCTGTTTTAGATATAATCAGTAGAAGTTCTTACAATTAACTAAAGACTCCCAGAGCTATTTTATTTTATTCAATCGGTCACGAACTAATGATTCAATTAAATAATACGTCTACAAGAACTTAATGAACTTATGTTGAGGACGTCTTCTATTATGAAACGTAAAACTTTTACAAACCAATTAGGATAATATATTTAACTAATTAGTAAATTATCACGACAATGAAAATTTTTGAATGTTTTTTATTCAAGTATCTGCATTAATATAATACTACCAATCAAAATGAAGCAGCAAATATAAAATTTTCTTAATCGAGTGTATGACTGATGTTGTTGTAAAAATGTTTAAGTATACCTAGTTCTAACTATTGTTATTTCTATACTTTATCATAGCAAAGATATTATACAATCGATCACATCTCTACTTGAAAATTGCACTCCTAATGATGTGAAGCGTTTAAGATTGTGTATTACTGTCAACTTTTTAAGATCAATCAATTTCCCTAATTTGCCATATTGTATAATATAATTCTTTGATAGATTCAATAAATCACAAAGCTATAATTAACGGTGTCTTTCGTAGATTATTATTTTATCTAGACGAATAACGTGACCAGAAAACAAATACTCAATAAGCCTGACACATCTGCCAGTCTCGTTGTCATTCTCTGAAGTTTAGTACAAGAGTTATCCTGTTCACAAGAACTTGTATTAGTTTTGGCTGCGAGTTCGATAGAGAACTTTGACAGGTTTCTGCGTTAAACAAGCAGCAGTACAGTTCGAAGAAGACCAAGACATTCGAACTGCATCACGATAAACTGGGTCCCATTGGATAGATCTTAGAAGTTTCATTATCGGCCTCCTTCCGTGTCACCGAGTTTTATCTATAGCTTTTAGCTTTAAGTCTGTCAGGAAGATCGGTTGATACGTGACCTCATGGGAAATGCTTCGAATTCAAACCACTCAAATAGAATCAACTATTTTAATGAATTTTGAATTCGATTAACATTTTAATTTACCTTTACCTATTTATATTGAGTTTTTTAAATTCGACAATAATTATCTATTTTCACTCATTATTATCACAGATTTATTGTTTAAAGGCAATAAATATTATATAATAATGATTATAATTCAATGCATGGCAGATTTAATATCGTATTTATTCACATTGCAATTAATTCATATGATTTATCAGAGTTTTACACTCGCGACACGCTGGATAGTTACAAAGTTGTAGCCGTTTTCAGGCACGCTTATGGGATTCGACTGCACAGTACTGTTACCTCTATCCTCCATTCCCTCCCAAGAGAGAAAGATATAGAGAAAGAGAGAGAAAAAAAATACCTCCATACTCCTGCCCTCCAATAAAATGAATGACACACGAATCGTACCGGACTACGGGTATTACAAGCGATATTTAGTGTTTTCCGATACACGATGCGTTTTCCCAGTTGCTATATTTCCTCTCAATATCTTTTTGTCTTTTTGTCATTAACTTTTTTTTTAACGTTTTTAAAATAAACTATGCTTCTTGATTACTGCTGCAGCTTTAGCTGATACTATTAGTGAGTCTATACACAATCTTATTTTGATTAATCATTCTTGATTATTAATATTAATTTTCTTTAAGCTGATATTCGGATATTTTGATAAATTTCATTTTGAGAAACATAAGACGGTGAAGGGTTAATTATGATTAATTGTAAATTTAAAGATAAATAAGTTCTCTTATAAATCCTGTTATGTGTCAAAAGCTATTATCTAAGCATACAAATTATGAGTAGAATTTATTAAGACAAAGTAGTGTAATAAGAAGTGGATCAATAATGTCACTAAACAATAAGCTTGAATCTCGACGACACTTTGTTAATATTAAGCAAAAGCAAAATGTAAAGCACAGGGACGAACAAGGTGTTGAATTAAAGTTTAAGTCAATTAGTTTTGCATTAGCTGTAAGTAGACATGACATAGAGGTAAAAGAGCCATCGGCCAAAGTTCTAAAAGCTTTTAGTTTCCATTAATGAATACCTGTGTGAGTGACATATTGCTGTATATAGATAAAAGTTATTAAATCGATCAGTTTTTTAAATATTCAAATGTCACCTGTATGTATTATAAAATAATACCATTGAATGTAATGGACAGAAGGCTAAAGTAAAAAAATGACTACTATTTTTTTTCGAACCTCTCATCAATATGTTAGCTTTTGATAGTTCAAGAGAATTCAATTTAGCTCAATTAAAAAATTTTTAGTTAATGTTTTTAGAAAATTTCCGAAATCGTCCAAAATTGGATAAATATCTTACAGAATCAGTACCATCATATTATGTCAGAAAATTATTAGACCCAATTTACAATACTGTTTGGAATATAACAAATAATGGGTGGTTCACGCCTATTCCTATTTATAAGAAATTGTTAAATGATTACAATTTAATAATGGTTAGAACAATTTATATAAATAAGCAGAAAATTCAGCATTGAATAAAAAAGTCACATATCAAGACAAAAAAGTTTGGCTTGCATACAATAATAAAAAATTCTCGTTTTGTCTAATCATAAAGATGAAAAAATGATTCTATTATTATTTGCACATCACAACAAAGCTAAAATAGATTTAGATACTCGAAAAAAAGATATTGTCACGTTTTATAATGATACAAAAGAAGGTACACTGTTCAGAGGTTCACGGCTGCACGTAAGACACTCTAGTGGCCAATGCATCATTTCTGTGTTATGATAGATCAAGCTTATCTCAATTTTTTTTAATATTTATAATTTAATTAACAGCAACAAAATAATCAATTGTAACAATTATGTTATAAATTTATCTTTTTCTTTATTAAGCAATGTTTAATTAAGAAACTTAAACAACCGAATTTCAATGCGTTGTTACACTGAAAAAACAATTTCTTTATACTAAATACATTTATAGAGTTGAGATTTTTTAATAAGATCTTATTTATATAAAAGATATATTATTGATAATAAATATATACAGTCATAATTCAAACAGTGACAAAATTTCAGAGTATTTAATATGAAAGATTATATGCTTGAGTAATTTATTCTATTCAAAACTATTTGCATTTCCCACAAGTATAATATCTTATTAACCAAGAAAATGTTCTTATTATTAAGATTTGCTAATGAAGCTCAGATGCGCTAGCGACAAATAAAAAACTTAAAACAAAAAGAAACTGCCCACCCGTCTGATAGAACGCGTGAATCAATATCCATTTTTACTTTTCAGTATCGGTGTGACAATCATTTATAATTGAAGTGTTTTAAATTATTTAAAAATTTAATTTAAGAATTATTATACTCACGGATATTATCTCATACCGTAAGTAAAAATAATTACTATTGAATTAATGAGTAAGGTATTAATTATTTGATATAAAGTTGATCTGTAAAAAATATAAATTAAATTTTTCATGTAACTGGTGATATTTTCATGGGATTTCTAAAATTAATTTAATTTTTAGTATAATGAATGAATTAACTTCTAAGATTCGTGCTAATGCAGAACCACCGTTGAACTCGGAATTATGAACTTCCTTCATTGGAAATAAGGAAATGGTACAAGAAGATTCAATAATATAATTACTTTATTATAAAACTTTTAACCTTGCATTTAGAAATATATGGATTAACAATAAAATGAAATAATTTTATCGATAATATATTGTTTGATATAAGTACCATATTATAAAATTTAGGAATCTCACCTCTGATTTCAAGTATCAGTATCGTAACTATTAATATATATAGAGTTGCACCAATAATGATGGATATTAGTAATTAATATGTTGATGCTAGACTCAAATACCGATAACTTAACTATTAATGTATATAGAGTTGTGTCAAGAATACTCGTCTATTTAAAATAAGTACATAGTTTACTCATAATAAACAAATATCTCATGTTACTAAATCGTTCCACGAAGATGCTTCTACGAAGATCTAATTCTCCATAATTAAACTCTATCATTTCTTTGTATTAAAGGAAATATCTTTCTTGCTCTCTAAATCTGAAACAGTGAAAATCACTGGAAATTAGTGGTATATTCACTATTTCACAGTTATAAGTATACCACTTGGTATACTTATAGCTGTGAAACAGTGAAATTCCACTGATTCATTTTAAGAGAGTGCTTTCCTAGCCGAAAGTATTCTCTTTCGGGCCGCATTTTACTCCAGAAAGAGCAACTTTTGTGGCTTGCTCTGGCGCATGCGCGCTACGCATATTTTCTGGCCCGGCAGCACAGAACCTCGCTTTTTTTCATATTTTCGTAGCGCGACCGGCCTATACTGCGAGTTTCAAGTGTATAATTGTTAATGAATTACTTTAACAATAATACTGCACAAATGATTAATATGAAAATTTTAAAAAATAAAATATAAAAGTTTGTGGATTTTATTTGCTTTTCTTTTATATTTTGACAGCTAGTAAAGCAATGGTTATAAAACAATAAGTACATGTACTCTACAAACTTGTAATAATTTAATTTCAATCTTTCTTAGCCGTCGATTACTAATAAAAAACTAATTTTTAAGCAAGGTAAAAAAATAAATTCTGTTATTAGAACAAGTTCAAATATTTGTGACAAGTTCTATGCATGTTATAACTGTTAATTAGAGCAGTTGTTCGTAAACTTTAAAATAAGCTTTTTTTTTTTAATTTTTGCTTTTTTTTATGCCCGACCTGAAAAGCAAAGCCTCGGCTTTGCAAAAGTCGGGCAGCGCCCCCCTCATGCCCAGCTTCGCCTCGGTTAGGCAGAACCCTTTTTTACGGGGTTGCGTACTTTCGGCTGGAGAGCAAGAAAAATAGTATACAACCCACGACCAGAATATTGGATGCCCTTACGTATGTGATATGATGTATGTGTATGTATATGATATCCCATACGCCAGGAAATCCAACTTTTTGGCCTCGGGTCATAATATACTATAACTATAAATATAGCGTTTTCTCAGTGTACGTTCACAAATTAAATCTTTTTCGAATTATGTATACAAACGCTGTGGATACTGTCCAAGTGTTTTAGATCGTAAAACATATTATGAGTGATGAAGGCGTAATCTTTCTATGCACACAACACATAGCTAAAATTTGTATGGCATGTAGCATCCAGTTACCATCTCACTGGTTTATTCAATTTTCCCTTCCCTAAGTATCATCGTTATAGAAAAATAAATAAGTTCTTATGTTTGTATGTAACTGAGTTTTATTATTTCATTATCCCTTAATTTGTCTTGATGAAATAAATATATTTTAATTCGAAACAAATGATTTTAGAGGTTTTTGAAAGTACGTTCAATCTCTTTTCTAATGCTGTTGGTGTAAGTTGTCTATCGATTAATTTCGCAAAGATTCGTGATTTCAAACAAAAGATCATATTTTTAAGATTTTTAAGATTTTCCTTTAATTTTTTGCTGCAATATCCAGAACAAGTTTTCTTTCCATAATTATTTTATAAGCATTATCTTCTTCTGTATCTTTCAAAGTATTGATTAGAGAGAAATAAACATTGAAATCGATTAATTTAATTATGAAATATAAATTCTTATGAGGACATGCCGTTCCGATTACGTGCGTTAATATCTCCAGATATTATCAACTTACTTTCGACAATGAGGGCCTCGCCCCTGGATCCTCTTATTGAGGTGCCGTTTTCTTAGGAAACTACTGATGAAAATAAAAGAATATTAAGAGGTACGTTTCTCTTCACACGTATTTTTTCAGGAATAGCAAATGAAATTAACAATCAACGTCATGCTACTATCAAACAGTTAGTTACGCTTATTTTGGGGTGATTATTCCAAGATTATAAAATATTACATCATAGTGACATTTTATTTCGAATAATTTGGTCTGGGAATATTTTGTTACGAGAAAATTTTGTAGCAGGAATATTTGTTCCGGAGATATTAATACCTGTCATACCCACGTACGAATTAAACGGGTTTTCGTGATAATGTACTTCTTGAAGTCGATGTAACCTCAATCTGTATCTAACATAATATGAAAATCATCAATAATCTTTATTTAGAAAGTTGGGTTGGGGAAAGAGTCTCTACGGTTGAGAGATTTGTCACAGACTGGTTTAGTCTTTAAAGACTTTTTGCATGTAAGGTCTAAGCCTCTTCTCTTATTTAGAGATCAATGTTTTATTTCAACAAAATTTTGTACCTTTACAATATTTGTGAGTAATAAAATGAAAAGTCCTTCGACTGATTCAAGTACATGAGGTCATAAAATCTAGCCAAAAGTATCTTTTTCTTTAAATAATTGACGTGTTTCTTAAATTCAATACAAAAGTGGTATATTGAGAAAACTATGAAACAAAATACAAAGAAAAAAGTTAAGAATTGTAAACTAAAATTCATTTTTGTTTGAAAAATCTAATTTACAGTAGTTGATTTGGTTTGGACTGTCGGATATAAGTTTTTCGTTTGAAATGTGGCAGCAATAATTGTCTGTCTATCTATTACTTGTATGATGTACTTGTAAAGAATTCTCTACACCACTTTGTATAATGTATAGATATTATACGAGACTGTAGAAAACAAAATTATAATTAATGAAATATATAGTAGGTTGAAGTATCGTTTTAACAGGTTTCGTTATTTGGCAACTTGCAACAAGAGAAATTCAGTAATTTCGCGTTTGAAGAGTCATCTCAGAAACGCTTACGTGAAGCAAATAAATTCCAACTTTGAACTCGTCCACAAACCAGAAAGGTCAACTATAATGGAATGGATAAAGTGTATGGATGGAAAATTTAATAGAATTACGTAGTTAAATGGGAGGAAACACAAAGAGCTGAAAAAATTAAAGAAAAATGCCTCAATAAGAGAGAAGACTACTTAACGACATAGTTTGAATAGAACAGAATGAATAAAGAGCGACAATAAGATGAAATTTAATAACAATTTCCTTAAACGAAAATTAAATGATTAAATCGCTGGTTCTGGCACGTCTTTGGATGGTTCAAATAGAACTGCGGCTTTATTTAATATTAGCCAGGTTACCGGGTTAAATTGTTGGGTAAAACCGCATTTAAATTTGCATCTTAATCGGAACCCTATTAGAGTAACGTCGTAACGTTGTTGCAATGGTTGCCGAACGCAGTAACGTGCGAAATGTTGGATAATATAAAAGCCATTGGATTCGACTGCTCAACCGCTTGGCAAGGTAGATGGATACGTTGAAGAGACAGAGGGAATTTATAGAAAGAGACATTTTGATCCGAGCGACCGGATAATCGAACCGTTTCATCGGTGAATAGGCTTTGCTGATTGACTCCCATTGTTATCAGACGATCACTCATCGCTTCCGCCACGGATCGTTTCCGCTTTTCGAAAGTTTATACCCGGTTTCCGATTTTGATTCTTGATTCGAGTGCACTCGGCAAAGAGTGAACCAATACAACTGACTTTTTCTTCAAATGGTCAAACAAATGTTAATTTTATTTTATTTTATTTCTATTTTTCATTTTCTCATACTCTTTTAATTTACTTTATTCATAATGGTTTACTATTTTTTAGCAAATAAACTCATATTTAAATCTATGTCGATCTCAGATTAAACAATGAATATTCAATACTTATTGAAAGTGTAGGAAATACAAACCAAAATGAGACTGTCGCGTAATTAGTAATTCTAATTACCGACGGTGAAATTGAACGCTGTCTCTTATTCACGTAGTATAAGTCTAAAGGTAGCAGATGCTAGTTTCTAACTGTAGATACATTGCGACGCATGTGCAGTCTTTTTCCCTTTTCGTGCGGTAACTATAGGTAGCCATTTGCTTTTCGTTGTCTGCGCTCAAACTCGTAACACGTGTTAAGACTTACGATTCTAATCTAGTTTTTATGAACCAATTACTCAAATTAATTCAATAGCGTTACTGATCTTCACAACATTTATTAACGCTCAATAATTATTATTGAGTAATTTTTGTTTATATATTTACTTAATAAAACTTATTGGAGGAATTTAGAATTCAGTATTCACTGGTCACGTGTTTTGTAAAAATAGCTAAATTGAATAAATCTAGTTAATTAAATGTGGTCTAAAATTACCAAAACATCGAGATCTTCAGCGATCATGCCTTCTCTGCCAAAGGTTCTCAATATTAGTACCTATGACAGTTTTTAATGATAGAACATCTGGCAGAGGGCGTATAATTGCTGAATTTTCTCCATATAAGAGAGAAATTTGAGATGATAAGTTCCTTAACAATGGTACTTTTTGAATGCTTTAGCAGAATTCATCTGTTATTGTTTTTGGTTCTATCATCAACTTAGACGAATTTTTGTGTAAGACGAGATAATGTTTAGTTTATTTATTTTCTAAAAGAAATAGAAAAACATTTTTCAAAATAATAAAAATTCATATTTTATATACTCATGTCAGCCAGAAAATTTTTTCTACACGTTTTTTTTTTTTTTTTGAGCGACAAAGTTTTGCTCCATGAAGTTCTATTAACTCTAAATAAACCGGTGATGTTAGCCGAGTGGTCTAAGGCGCAAGGCCTATAGAGCACTCGGGACTAACTCACCGGCCAGGCGTGGGTTCGAATCCCAAGCTGGTCTTAGAAACCATCTTGGTTGATATTCGACCCTCGCCGCGTAGATTTAAGATTTTCACAACCCAAAAAAGACCCCAACGTACCACTCCCAACAGTTAAAGTCGGCGATATGACCACAGCAGTTAAAACCGACTCTAAATAATAACCAATTAAAAAAAAACTCTAAATAACTGATCTAAAAAAGTCCGAAATCTTGGAAAATTACTTTGACTTTTTATGACAAATTAAAAGTTTTTTCCACTTAGTAACACTTCTGACTTTGAAGAAAACGTAACATTTAAGAACTCTAATTCATACCAATAAAAAATTATTCTCAGTTTTTCCAGAAAAACTTTTCCACAAGGGAAAAACTAAAAATTTTATTTTTCATATTATCTGCATTGAAAATGCGAGTTTCAATGCCTGTTGAGCCAGCCGAAACTATACAATTTCAGACCAATGCGACTGTTGCCGGGCAGGAATTAATCATTTATGTCAACGAGATGAAGTTGCAGCTTTATTTTTAATCCTATCAGAGTATCTTTTGTTTAGTTTATATCTTCATAATTGTCATTCTAACCATTAACTGTACTGACATATTATAATCCTGATACTAAGCATAAATAAGAATGACAAAAGAAAATTATTCGATTTACGAATAATGTTTAGTAAAAAATAAGCCATTATTTTGTTGAATTATAGTTTTTAATTTTGTTAATAAGTTTTATAATTAAATGGTATTTTCGCTATTCGTTTGAAACTATCTAGTTCTGGTTGGCTCCAGACATTGAAACTAGCATTTTTATTGCAACTTATATGAAAAATATAATGTGTGACGCGGGATGAAACACGATTTCAAACTCGCTTTGTTCGAGCAGGCAACTTCACTCTGGTCTGAAATCGTTTTGTTTCATTCCTAGTCACACAATATACTATTTTTCTCGTAAGGTTGCAAATAAGTGAGTTAAGCATGAATTAATCAAACAGTGAAGTAGTCTTCGAATTATTACCAAAGAACTGATTCAGATAACTTATTGTTGAGATTCAAAAAATTAAAAGATGAGAGATAAACAATTTGATGATGATGTGATTAATAAAAACTAAGATGGTTAAAATTTTGACAAGCCGTCACAGGCTTGTGACAATAAAACTGAAGTGGTAAGTAAAATCTTGCTTTGGTAGTTACTTACAATATTAAATTCATAAGTACAGAGCTATGGAGAGTACCTGTCGCACTTTAATTTCGCAAAAATTAACCTCACAGGGCTTGAAGTTTCCAGAATTTAGAATTCTGGATCAAAATAATAGTGTAAAAACTTCAAAAAGAGCAAAAAGGGAAGGTTAAAATCATACCTTTTTCCTGAATTGAGAATGGAAGTAAGAATTAGAGTCCATTTATTCTAACAAGATTTTGATGTAATTATTTTTAACAATAGTTTTTATATGACTAACTTAAAAAATTGCTGATGTAAAAATATCACGAACTTGAGATCAACCAAGAGGAAACTTATTTTTTGAACGAGCGCTTTTGTTTCTACCATCAATTTTCTCTAAATAACAAAAGAGAATGATCATCAATCGAAAAAAAAATACAAATAATTCATATTCATACTCTTGTTCAGGACTTGTTTCTATAAATATCAACCTTAAAAATCAGATGCACGAAATATAGAAGCAGCTACTTAAAAATGAAATATTAAAATGGAAATATTGTGAATACCAATATATTTCCGCTTCTACATCAAAAAACGAGAAAATGAATGAAAAATGTAAATGATAATTGAACATGATTTGTGATTAATCGTAAATGATTATGTCATAGACTGAAATAATTTTTATAGCGGAAAAAAAATTGATTTGAGTCTCTGTTGAATATAAAAAACCAAATGGTTTGAATAACTACAAAAAAAGTGATAATTATAGTTGCACTCTACAGGCTAACTATATCTTTGACTACTCTTAGAAAAAGATTAAGATTTCATTGATACATTGATTTAGAGCTTTCGGTGCGACTTTCGCACTCTTTTTAATGTATCAAAACTTGACTGATTAAGAAAATTCAAAGGCTTAAAAAATTTTCTTCAATAAATATAAATAAAATTAATGTTACTATCTTATATTTTTACCGGAAATATGAATATTTTAGTCACTAATTGGCATCAATCGAGAACCATGTTTCCTATATTATTTATTCGACACAATATTTCGTCGATATTATTAACATCAGTAAATCTATCTACATCTAAATTTTGAAATGTTTTTAGATATAGGAAGATCTAAGATCGAATCTGTATTATTCATATATAGTTTAAGGTCTAAGTAGATGAAAAAAAATATTTAATGATTGTAGGAAGAGTGAGACATATGTAGATCAACTATAACTAGACCTATATTTATCAAATGCGCCATCTTCTAGATTTCTGTAGATTTACATAACTGTAAAATATTTTGTCCCGGAAATGTAACAAACAAAGGAAACAAATAAAATATTACAATCTGTAATTAATGAAGCGAACAATTTTTTTAAAAATACTAAAAATGTCAATTTACATCATAATAAAATAATAAAAGAATACCTTGAACAATATCCCACATTCATAACATTACTGACAGCTTTAATTCATAAATAATTATAAGGCACACATTCACAAATGAATCATTTATTATTTTGATAGGTCATTATGATTAAAAATGAATTAACTTATTGTAAACAAATATGAAAACTTAGAATTCCAATTACCAATTCTACAGCTAGGGTGACAGTTTCTCGACATTGGAATATTCCCGAGGAGCAATCAATAGCGTCCCAGCGGTTGAAGAGTGATTCAATTACGATTTTACGATGCGAATGCGGTAACATTAACACATATGTATATGTATGTACATTTACAGGAATATACACTGAGATAGGAAAAGTTTCATTTCGATCACACAATTAGGGCACAGTAAACGTGCAGCTCTGCTTGCTCTAAAGGATGTGAATATCTTACAGGCGATGAATCTTCAAGCAGCAGTACTAAACGAATTACAGGGCATCCGGAATGCCACCCACACTCGCACCCATTGTACCATTAGAGTCCACTGAAAACAACCAATACAACCTTTATAGTGTTAGAGCAAATGTAAACCAACTTTGCACAGCAAACTAATGTTTAAAATACATGATTGTCATTGCATTTTTACTCACTCTCCTTTAGCAAACTCAAATTAAAGATAAAACTGAAGAATTTCCCAATTTAAACTAAATTTCAATGTTTAATTTTCAATGTTAAAGTATAACAAAAGACAATTTAATAATTAATGATAATCTGTCTAGACTTAATTTAAAATCTGAGATAGAACTCAATTGCCACAGTAAATTTTTTATTAACAGCTCAATAAATTTTTCATGAATACTGTAATAAAATAATAGATCATTTAAATGCATGTACATGTAGTTATCAAATTTGATTGGAATTTTCTTGGCAAACGATCAAATCTATATATTCGAGTACTACGGTACAATAATCTATTGCTTTATATTACTATATACAGAGACCAAGAGAAACCAAAATCGTTGTCCACTATTGAGATTCAATTCACGTCTGATCCTGCCTAGAGCAAACTCTCGAGCTCAGCACAAACTCGTGAATCATGCTGTATTGGAAGAGTTTTAGATAAATTTTTATTAGAATTACTTCATTGAAAGAGCAATCACATTGATACATAGTTTATAATTCATAGGGGAAGGGATGGAGCAAATAGGGTACCCTCGAAAATTCGTGAAATAATTTTTTTTTCCAGAAAGCTCTTGCAGTTTTCTAAAATATATTTTAACGTCATTTGCCACAATTTGGGAGAAAAAATAATTTTTTTTTTCTAAAATTTTTCAAAGTAATTTTTATCGTCATTGTGCAACATAATAAATTTTTTTCCACATCTAAGATTTTTTTTTTTTTAGATTTCTAAGTTCTCATTTCTTGAAATCCACGGAAAATCGTATATTATGGGAAAAATTCTCAGCTTTTGAATGAAAATATTCATTTTATCTGAAACACCAGAAATACTTTGCATGAATAAATATGCTCAAGGAATTCAAACGCCGTGACAAAAAAATCAATGTGGTAAGTACATCTAAGTAGAAACAAAAATTTTTATATGGCATTGAAATAAACAGACTCTTAATAATTTTTTAGATTTTTATAAAAATTGAATTCTCATAAAAAAAACAATTTAATTAATTGTGAAAATGAGAAGGAAAATTAGGTGTCAATTTTTTAAATATTATTTTTCATAATAGTTATTTTGTTATAAAAAATGAAAAAGTCAAATGTCACCACATAAAATAGAATTGAAAAAAAAAAAATTATTTTATTAATGAGCGAATTTTTCGGTTTTTATGTTTCAAAATATGTAAAATCTAGTTTTAAACATGAATATTATCAATATCACGCTGCCCAGGCTTCAAATCGAATAATGCTAAGAATTTGCAAATTTTATGAATTTCGAGGTTTCAAATCGGCTGATTTCACGACTTACCAAGTTTAGAAACGGCCGATTTTAGCGATTTCTAAATTTTAAATCAGCTAAATTAAAGTTGTCAGGTTTTAAATTTTTAGTATTTAGCGATCGGCATATTTTAAGATTCTCGATTTTAAATATTCCTAGTTTTAATATAACGTTGTTTTAGACGTTCAAACTTTTAGTTTATCATTTTTTTAATTTGGAATATTTTTAAAAATGAATTAATTTAAAAATTTTATTATTTACAGTTGGCTGTCTTTTTATTTGTAACTTTTTAGTGCAGGTATAATTTACTATTAACTTTATTTAAATTTTTATAAAATCAATTTTTATGGTTTGCTTATTTTACAAATTGGAAAATTTTATATTTTCCAATTTTAGAGTTTAGAAACGGCCAAATTTGTTGATGGCCATAAATCCCTAAACTTAGCAACCGACTAAAATTAATGTCCGTGATTGTACTTTCAATTTGACTTTTTTTTCTGAAAGATCAGAGTTTTTCCCACAAAATATATGGTTTTTACGATGTGCATATTTTTTGTGTAATTTTAAGCACTTAGGTATGGAATTAGCGGGAAGTTCCAGGGATGGCCGTTCGGGTCAACTGTTTTTCTAATTTTTCTTCACGTAATTTCAAAACACTGTTATACATATTAGTGCACAAATAGTTCAAAACTATCATTTATAATAATGAAAGAATCTTTTAGATAATAAGTTATTTCAATTTCTAAAATTGCCCTTTAACTTTCGTGCGAGTAGTGGTTATTAAGATACCACTATTTAACGATACAACCATGTTTAATATTTACCGAGTCAGACAATTTCATGATAAAATGACGTTAAGAAACTTTATTGAAATGGTTTCAAGGCCTGATAAACAGGTTTTCAGGCATACAAAATTGTACAGCTTGAAAAAATTTTCCTGAATCCCTAAGCCAAGAAAGAGAGTGCAAAAAAATTACGAATCTTTTTTTCGTGCTATTGCTTAAAATTGCGTGAGAATTATAAGTTTAAGAACATTTATACCAACAAATCCAAAAATTCGAATTTTGTCAAAAGATCTTTTTTTTTTATCTTGATATTAATTTTTAATCAAACGAAACTATGATTAAAAAAAACTGGCTTATTAATTTTTTGTTCTTTCCAATAGAGATATTAATAGTTTGGGTAATTTTTAAATAAAGTTGAAAATAATTAGTGCAATGGCTGTGACAGTTACAAATTAATAAAAGATTGAATCGATAGAATAATAAAATTTTTTATTAAATATAAAATATTAAATATTTAAATCGTTTTGTCTGGTAAGAGAGCGCTGTAAAAAAAATCTTGGTTAGCGATTCTAGCCAACTAACAGATCGCTCCAGTAGCCCTACAGTAGTTTTTTGTAGGAATACACATTGCTACAGTAAGTATCTACGAGTAGGTATTTAATAGATGGCTTTAGTAACAATATTTTTTTTCCATGTACAAGATTTTCGAGCTCTAAAAAAAGAGCTCGAAAATGTATGAAAGTTGTATTTATGATCTCGAAGAGCTCAAAACTTCGTGATAGTAAATTTTTCGAACTTGAAAACATCGTGAAGTTATAAAAATCGATCAAGTTTGTAATTTTAAGTTTGATAATATCAGAATTCCGCTCTTAAATTCCTATTATTTCCCTTGATGAGTTACTTGCTTGTGATAAGACACATTTTAGCTGACGTGATTTTGGTAGAAAATAAGCGAACACGAAGAAAAAGCGATGAAGTCAAACAAGAAAAAAAAATGACAATGACAGAAAAAGTATCAGGAAAAGACAAATTCGATTTAGAGAATGCTATATCTGGTCAACGTCTAGAAACCACCAAAGAAGACAACTTTCATAAAAGCATTGAATCTGAAAACATTGGAAGAACTTTTTATTAGAGTACAGTAATATCCGCAAGTGTGAAGTTCTGAATGCATGCTAACAATCTATTCATCCTCTTCTATGTATTAAATTTGCAGTGGTTTTACTTGAATCTAAACTCGTATTTCGTTTTATGAGGTAAGACCTACTATACTACTATTTTGTGAAATTCTTTGCACACAATCAAATTATAATTACTGCAATATCTACCATGGAAGTCTATTTTCTGGATATTTAACAAATGTTTGACAAAGAACACTTCTTTCACTTGAAAAAAAATACTACAAGTTCCATAACATTTTCGTACACGGAAAAAAAATAAGTGCTGCAACAGGATGCATTCCTTCGGGAACAACAGAATAATATTCTATGGGAGTAGCAGTATAAAATCTTGTTGTAGCAACAGGATTTTCTTGGTCCAGCAACAAGATTGATTCTGTGGGAGCGACATAATGAAATTCTGTTACAGCAACAGGATTTTTCCTGTGGAAGCTATAAGATGAAATTAATTATAATTTTTAAGAGAAATTCGAATTTAAAAAAAAAAAAATCAAATAAAAAAATAAATTCAAATTCAAAAAAATTTCAATTTTAAAAAGGATTTTTAATTTAAAAGTAAATTCGGAATTTTCTCAAAATTTTTTTTTTCTTTTTTTTTTGAAAATTTGAATTTTGCTTTTCAAATTTGATTTTTTTTTTTAATTTAACAGGACCCGGTGGTCTAGCGGCCTAAAATTTAAGCTATTCTAAAAATTTTATTTCAATATAAAGGTAATGACTAATGTTTTCAAATTTTTTCTACACTCATTCTTTTATTTATCAACTACACAAACATGAAAATTGAGACAAAAAAAATTTTTTTTTCAATTAAAAAAATGGCGCTGAAGTCCCCCTCTCCAAAAAAAATGGATCTAACTGATGGGGCATGATTTATTTCTCTCTCTGATCTGAAATAATAAAAAAAAATGACGGATTTTTAATTAGTATGAGTATAGTTATCGCAGAAACTAGAATGAAAAAAAAAAAATATTAGACAAAATAGCGCGTAGCTGAAAGTACAAATCTGAAACTCGTTTTCAAAAAATACTTTTAACTAAGCGTCATTTTGTCAAATATTTTTAATTTTTTTTTTTTTTCATTCTAGTTCCTGCGATAACTATACTTATACTAATTAAAAATCCAGCAGTTTTTTTTTTTTTTTTTCAATTTTTTTTTGTCTTGATTTTCATTTTTGTGTCGTTACTAAGTAATAGAATTTTTTTTTTTTTAAATAGCTTAAATTTTAGGCCGCTGGACCACCGGGTCCTCTTAGATATGTTTTCAGTCCCGACAAGAAAAAATTCATGTGTGAAACTTATTTTAATTGATTAAAAATTATTTATATTCATTCAGTTTGGAACTCTGAATGATAGAAATGAAAATTTACTCCAAATTCATTCCCGATTGTACATAGTGTAAAATTACTAAAAATGAACGCTATTTAAAATTTTTAATTTTATCTTGTAGCTCCCACAGGAAAAATCTTGTTACTGCAACAGGATTTTATCATGTCGCTCCCACAGGATCAGTCCTGTTGCTGCACCTTTTTTTCCGTGTACATAAAAAAAAAAATGATTTAAAAGTCACACCTCTTGATTCAAAGACTGTGCCACCGGTGATGTCAACTGAGATGATTTTAAAGTTACACCACATATTTATGCAATATTTGTACATTTGCCTAAGCTTAAAGCAAAAACTAAGCCGGACATATCGTATTTAAAATGAAATACCCCAATTAACTTAAGCATTTTTCATAGTACTCATCTTTAAAGTTATTTTACCCTTCTCACCGGTTGATTTGTATGCAATGTAATAATTTTTTAGTTACGACTAACTAATAATTTTTTAGTCAAAACTATCAGTATTGACGGAACGAATGAATATTATTTTGCAGCATCAGGATTTGAGTCGTAAAGAAACGATACTAATTCCTGTGCAGCATGGATTTCTATGCAAATAAACCGTTTCAAACACTGCGATTGATTGTACGATCAGTGTTAGAGTTACAACAAAGCCATAATACTTTATGACTTGCATGTATTTATAAAAAAAAAAAAAAAAAAAAAAAAAAAAAATTTATGCTTAATTTAAACTGAATTTTTCTTTTTTGGTATCAAACTTTTTATATGTCTTAAAAAAAAAAAAAAAAAAAACAATAAATTAATTTAAAAAAAAATCAAATCAAAGGTCATAAATTGCTTTATATAAACTAGTTTGATATCTTTGATCGTTGTAAATAAATACAGGTACGTCCATTGGTATGAAAAATTTTTTAAAGTTTTTTTACAAACATTTCAATACAAGAATTTTTAACTACAGTTCTTCTGAAATTTTCAGGTGATATTTTATGAATAATCTATTATAATTTTTTTACAATAAAGTTGACTAACTCTTTTATCAGTTACATTGAAACTGGAATCCGTCAAAGGAAATATGAGAATCGTTCTGATTCCAGCATAACCCTTAAAAATAGAGCGGATTACAATGTCAAATAAAGGTTCGTAGCGAAAATCTGCATAACCATGCCACATAGTAATGAGTCTCGTGTTACATAGTGTGAATTATTATTATTATTCTCGTCTTTGTTCGGGTATAATAAATCACAAAAATCAAATATTTGTTGAATCTAGTAAAACACATCGGCTAAATTATCTGTCAAGCATAAATTTTCTACCATTTGTTTCGGGTACAGACTAATACTCATCGCTGGCTCCTGTGTATTCCCTCTACGACTTGTATTGAAAACACCGCGCTTACTTATACATATTTATCCTTACTACACTATGCTGTATAATGTTCTCCTATTTGTTATTATTGAGGCCATGCTGGTACTGAAAAAATTTGCGTTAATCAATAAGACAAAAGCGAGATATCACTTAAAATTTAGATGGTGAGTGATAAACTATGTATCAGTTTAGTATTTAACAATTTTCTACTGTATCTAGTGTAAAAGAATTTTTATTTTGTAACTACTCTTTCACTTGTTATTACATATCAATAAAACTCATCTAAATAATAAAAAAAGTTTGGAAAATCCCAAAAGTGCTCGCCTTATAATCTCATTTTCTGCATGCACTGAAAAAAAAGTTTTCTGCTCCGCACTATTATCTAGCGGAGAGTGAGGTTAGGAAAACTGTATACTAACTGTAGCAATAGTTTCGTGAATGGCACCGAATAGATCGTGATGGTCACTGTCCAGACTGCTACTCGTAGCCTCTACGGACCGTACCGGTGACGATTCACTCTTATTATACAGTAGATAGTGTCGAGCAGAAAACTTTTTTTTCAGTGTGTGTTGTAAACGAACCTTATTTACATAGATATAGATATACATACGATAAGTGGATTTTAGTTCATTACTAATTTTAATTAAACTACATTGAATTAGACCGTGATCTTTAAAAGGACTTAGTTTTGGTTAATACTGAAGCGTATAAAAAAATGGACTTGATCAGTTGTTTTTCGGCAGTTATTGGGACTACGCCAGTTTCCACACATACATCAGACACACGGACGTCCACGGAATAATTTTCTTAAAAATTTTTTTTGATTTATTTAAAAAGCGATAGAAATGCGATAGAAAATAAAAAATGGAGACAATTTCAGTTCAAAAAATCACTTGATTTTTGCAAGGCGAGAGTAGAGCACTACCTCATCCGCTTCGCTTATGAGGCGTGCAATAATTATTTGCATCGATAAGTATTTTTCTTGATAAGTAACTCTCTTATCAATTACCGACTATTAAAGAACATGGATTTTCACAGAAATGATTGATACCGCAGGAAAAGCCTCTTACTGTCTACTGTTTCATAACACTGAATGATCATCATTATGTTCAACTAAGAGTAAGATGTTGTACAGTAAGGATTTTGACACAAACTTGAGATAGAAATCTTAGATGAAAAGAAGTTCAGTTTCATAAAAAATGAAAGATAATTTGTTAATTGTTCATTGAAAGTTAACTGAAGAAATTATAAACAGTGAAAAATGTTCTGTCATTTCGTCAAAAAAATTGTGTCAAAATATTCAACGTAAATACGGGAAAAAAAATTTCTCTAGTAAATATCTAGAGAATCTTGAACGTAGTATCATAATTCTCAGTTAAGTTACCCGTAAATGTTTATTTTGTCAAAAGTGATGAAATAATACTTATTGATTTATTTAATTTATATTAACGGAATACTAATAGTAATAACCACAATTCTGAAAGCAAAATATTTACCAATATTCATTAATTTTTTGTGGAATGGCTGTACATACTTCCGGCCAAATTTTTAAATTTCAGCTGGAATGCCCAAACAAAGCTCCTGTTTAAAGCGGAACTCAAAATTCAAATTTTGAAAGGTTCCTCACGGAAATTGAATTTTTGTACACCCTAATGACATATATTGAGACGCGTACTTGGCGCACGGTACATCCGTGTCTCCGGATTACCAACTTTTTGATTTCCGTTGAACTGTTGTTTGTCTCTATCATTTGGCTAACCAAACAATGAAACTGAGTTTTAATCAAGATGACACAAACCTACATTTTATCTATGAAATATTAAAAAATTATTGAATTTTCTCTTGAAATTGAATTCTTTAAAGTTTTATCCAGTATTATTCCGTTATTCATTTCAAAAGTATTAAAATTATTCAAACTTAATACGAATGATAAGCTTATCACAATTGTCTATCATCTATATATGGTATAAGAGAAAGTGAAAAAGCCTTGGAGCTATCAACTGACATTTTCAAATACCGTAACTCAGTAAATTTAAGAATTTTCCGTTTTGTCATTATACCTAGCATTACTATTCGTATCTTTCTGTGGAAGACACTTCAATAGCTTCGTCATTTTTTATACAAAATGTGAGATATTCGTTCGTAGTTGATATGGAAATTTTAAATTCGCATCTCATTTTCGTAGCCGTAAAAGCCAAAAAACCTTCATTCTCATATCCAATAGCGGACGTAAATTTTGAGTCAACTTATACGTATGTACATATATGGAGATATGGATATATCAACAACGATTCTGTACCGTCTGTTTTATGCTGGAACATTCTCCTACACACTTTTCATCTCCTGGTTGTCTAACCGCATAAGAAGTTATTTGTATACATACAACGCGTTTGCTGAGGAAATATCTTCTAATATATTCTCTTATACCAAGAAGCTATTTTTTTGTTTTTTAAAATGAACAAAAAAAATAGGGTTCATACTTTTTGTGCTATTAAACAAAAAAAAAAGCATATTAGAATTTTATTGAGCTGAAAGTTGATGCCTTCCACTCTAGCTCGTTGCTATGGTTATATTCCTGCTTTACGCTCGACCAATTATTAGATTAAGGAATTGGTCTTAGGGTGAAACAAGTTATTCGTTAGCTTTTTGCGCAGAAATGCCGTGATTAAATCCTGAATAAAGAAACTTGCTTTTCGTCATACTAAAATCTTTAATAAATTGAAATAAAATGCTTTGATAAATTGAGTTAACGTCGAATTAAAGGCCAATCATCGTGCATTTCTCAATCAAGTAATTTCCGAGGAAGGTCTTTCCGAGGCGGATAAAATTTAACAACTATATATACCGCTATGTACAGTGAGAAAAGTTCGAATGTCTGGGTGGTAAATAGTTCAGTTCCGTTACTAGAACGACGTAGCGTTTCTGCGCAAAAGGTTAGTATTCGAACAGTGCGACAATTAGGAAACAACTACTTTGGCCAACAGCCACCCACGCGCTGGGTAATTGGTTTCCTCTTGCACTTTACTCCAGACGCCTCGATTGTCGTACTCTCTAATCTTGACGTTATTGTCTCTTGCTACCTATTTTTTCTGAAAAAAAATTTTTGTAATCTAAAAAATATGTAATCATCATGCCAAGCCAACCTACTTTCAATTAATTACATTAATTACATATTTTCTTACTTAAAACTCAAAAGTTCAAACACATGTTTCTTTCTTCTGTTTTGCTTTTCTTTCCTATACTGTTTATATTCTATGGAAGTTAATTTTTCATCTCCGTAATTTATTTAATTGTATTTGATAACAGTAGGATAAATTTTTACCGTGAAAGCTCATGTGTTTTTTTTCCAATTTCTTGCTATAAAGATCAAAGATTTTCTAAAAATCGGAAAATTATTGGTTTCACCCCGATTTTCGAAAGTCGGGTTCTCATCAGATCTCTACGTTTTAAGGACCGTGTAAGCTATTTTGGCCATTTTGAGGATGTGTGTGTGTGTGTGTGTGTGTGTGTGTGTGTGTGTGTGTGTGTGTGTATTTGTGTAATTAAACCTCTTATGACTTTTGAATAGCTTAGCCAATTTGAACGAACTCAGCGTCGTTCAAAAGAGCTTCACTTTACTTAGATTTTTTTATAACACTTAAACTGATTAGGACCAGAAGATTTTGAGAAATCTCAAAAATAAAATTTTTGAAAAAATGTTTCTAAGATTTATCTTTTCTATGTGACATAGGTTGATTAATTAGGATATTTAGGAGTTATTGTTATTTTTTAAATTTAATAGAAACAATTATTATGATTACTTTCATTATTAACATTGTTTAAAACAAGAATTAAGTAGCAATTTTGGTTCTTGTTTATAGCTTGTAAATTTATTATTTGAAAATGCGCGCGAATCTTTAGTTCACCATCGCGGCGAGAGATGGCGAATAATTTCGCCGTTTGTTCGTTTGCAGTAAAAACCGACGAGCTAATATAAGCGAAATTGCGTAGCGGTAATTATTGTTCTTTTAAAGAACAAAAATTTATTTTACCTGAAAGAAAGAATTAATTAAATTTTACGAACAGAGTCGAAATATCTGAATAATTATTTTTGTTAATTATCTTTACTGTGAAATTACTTTTTTGACTAAGTCCCAGAAATGAAATTAGTATAGGAAATTGTTTTGGTAAAAATTATTATTTTGACAAATATTATTTTTTCCAAGTCCCGAACGACTTTTTGTATGGAAATGATTTTGTGTGAAACTTATTGTAATCTGATGAAATTGTTAAGTGAATTTGAATTTTGATCAGATGTAAATTGCTAAAAATTTGAAGTTCGGCGGCGAGCGATAGATGGCGATAATTTTACAAGATCTTTCACTTTTGGAGAAAGGTCTAGAAAATGATAAAGCCGAAAATTTAATCACAAAAGGGGAGAAGTCTCCTGTGTTCTCTAGAAGAAGACCATTCCACTAGTAATTCAAGAGGATGATACTCTACCTGGAGTCTGACCAAGACCCAGGTAAGTATCGTAGACCGACCGGATGAAAGTTGCGAGTCCCCGTGCCGAGGCCCTCCGCTGAAGTACGGTAGGTAATCCAAAAGCCGTGTAGGTAAGGGCGAGGAGGATACTCTCCACTCGCTCTCAGGGTATAGTTTAGGGCCTCCAGGGCAGACGGCTAGTCACCCTGGCGGGGGGGGGGGGT
>JZSA01000369.1:0-41372 GCA_000956155.1 Cotesia vestalis | reverse complement strand
CGGGGGGGGGGTGTTATGTAGGAACTAGTTGTGTGTATAGACCGCGTTTTTGAGTTTGGAACCGTGAATACCGTCGTGTATGTTCGGACAATAAGGTTCTATTGTACTTAGTTTATATTGCTTATATTGTTTATATTGTTTATTTGAGTTTTTGAACCGCGAATATGCGTGTAAAGAGGTTCTTATGTATTGTTTAAATCGTTTAATTTGATTATATTGTTTATAATATTGTTTAACATGATTTAGGTCATTAAATAGAGTTTCTTTCTTTAATATAATAATTAAAATGAAGTGTTTCGTTTTTTTTATATATTTAGTGATTTTTTTATATAAATCCCCGTTTATAACCCTGGACTCCGGCGAGCAAATTTCGAGTCGAGGATTTGGTCAAAAGAAAAAAATTTGAAAACGTACCCGTTACATCTAAGACGGTGTTGAATTTTCCGTAAAAAAATGAATCTTAGTTTATAATTCTTTATTTTGTTATTTTAGCTTTACGTTTAGATTTTTAGTTTAAAAACTTACGTGAAAGTATTGTCAGAAAGGGAAAGTTAGTCCTGACTTTGTTTTATAACTCCAGACACGTGGGTCACACAAAGGTCTCTTTCTGAATTAATATAAGTACTCTTTTCTCCCAGAATTGTACGTATATTTGGGTAAAAACATATGTAATTTTTGAGGTACTTGAGGAGAAATTTAGACCTCATTGCAAAATATTTTTGTCAGTTTTAGTTTGTACCAACCGACTCTCTCAAGTGTAAAGACGCTTTACAAAACGCAATCTTTTTAATAACGACCAAGGATTTAATATAAAACTTAAATCACTGCGTTTTATTTATTGGCATCACGATTACCTATCCATAATTTCCTACAAACGGAAATAAAAGAAAATCTTTTTTTGACTATATCTAAAAATGACAATAAAACATTTTCTGTTTGCTTGCTTACAATTAATTTTGTTTCATCAACTATCCGCAAAATAAAAACTTGGTCGTGGGAATCCAAAATTTTTTTTTATTTACTTTATGCAATTAAGAAAAAAAAAAAAAGAAGATTAAACCCATTTAAGTTTTCAAGAGCTTAGGTTTTTTTAGCTCTTACCCTAATATAAAAAATATGCAAAAGTAAGTATCTACTGAAGAAAATGAAAGCTACGTTCGTTGAATTTTTAAATAGAAAGTGGAAAAAAAGAACGTATAACATTTTTATTGCTTTTAAAAATAGCATGTATAAGGAAGGAAAAGATATGAAGAAAATAATAATAGTATATATTCATTAAATAAACTTGAAAGAGAGAGAATCCATATTTCTACTATAGTAGTGAAAACCCACTGCATAGTACAACTGGTTTTTACTATTCTGTCAAGGGTTTTCTAGAACAAAAAAAAAAAGGGTGACAGATAGAAGAGTCTAGCGTAAACTCTCCTCTTTGTGTAGGAAATTGCGTTTTAATTTCATGTATTCAGTACCTCGATTACTCGATGATTGTTCTACGTGCCGCACACAATTTTTTCATACATATTATATGCTTCAAGTGTTCATATGTACTAAGGCAAATGAGAATGATTTTTTTCTTTAACGTATCAAAAGAATTCTTCTATTTAGAAAATGCTAAAGAACATTCCATTCTTATTACATTTTCCTTAACGATTGATTGCTTGAAAGGTAAATGTTTATTTTATTTAACTTCCTGCCATAAAAAACAACGATTTTCGTAAGTTGAAAAGTTATTGTTTTCAACCCTATTTTCAAAAATCGAGTTATCACATCTTCCCGTTTTGAGGTCCTATAACCCTAGCAGCAATGGAATTGAGCAAGATACTTGGAAAAGCACTTTGTAAAGAATTGGACAATTCTTGGTCAAGACCAAGACACTTGATCAAGGTTCTTTATTCAGACTGGCGGCAGACTTTGGCCAGTCTGTGACCAGAATTTGACCAGATTCTTGGCCCAGAGTCCTGACATAGACTTGCGCGAGAAACGCAAAAGAGCAAGATCACATCAAGTGGACCCCCCATTTACCACTTGATCATAAAAATTTAATCTATATATATTTTTTATTAGTACTTAAGAAGAAAAATTGATCCCCCAAACGATTTTTCAAAATTTTGATTTTAACAATTTTTTTTTTTATAATGAAAATTTTAAGCACTTTTAATTAAAAAATGGATTAAAAATCAACCGCAAGAGATAAATTTGTGAAATTTTCAGGATCCATGGTCAAATGTCTATATTTTAAGAATATATTCACGACTTAAAATTATTTATTTATTTCCGTATTGTTAATTAACTTTTTAGTTAACAAATGAAAATTTAACTAACTTCTCGAGCAAAAAATGCATTGTTTTTTTATCGGTCACATACTTTATCCATTCAAGTTTAAAATTTCGGAATAAAATTTAACTGCTCGCCATTAGTTTAAACAAAATTAATTTATTTATGACAGCGCGCCAGGCGCCGAGCGCTGTAGAAATGCCGCGCTGCCGAGCGTCTTGAACTACATTAACGCTTTTATCAGTGATAATTTATAATAACATTACAAAATATTATTATAAAACAAATTTTATTATTATATATTTAGTAAATTATTATTTTTAAATTTACTAGTCAACACTCCATTTGGAGGGTTATTAAATTTGAGTTTATTGGAGTTTACTAAATTACCTTATAGAGCTGATCAACTTGCAGCTCATCAAATGTATGGACAATCTGGGGCTGGTAATGAACCATCGATCGATCAAAACTTACATCAAAGATCGGATGATTCAAGGTAAAAATGTATTTAAATTTCAGTACTCCAAATATCACTTTCTATGATACTGGAACTAACAGACATCTAACTATTATTTAAATGTAAAGAAAAATATTTTCAAAAAATCACACAGCTTGTTAAAATTTATTTATGTGGAATCTTTTCTTCTATTTTTTTCATAAGAATTCACTTGTCGATAGAAATCAAAAACTGTCAAATGCCTGGTAATTTTTGCATCATTAATTTCTATAAGAGCAAGATCACGTCAAGTGGACCCCCCATTTACCACTTGATCATAAAAATTTAATCTATATATATTTTTTATTCGTACTTATGATGGAAAATTGATCCCCCAAACGATTTTTCAAAATTTTGATTTTAACAATTTTTTTTTTTATAATGAAAATTTTAAGCACTTTTAATTAAAAAATGGATTAAAAATCAACCGCAAGCGATAAATTTGTGAAATTTTCAGGATTCCTGGTCAAATGTCTATATTTTAAAAATATATTCCCGACTTGAAATTATTTATTTATTTTCGTATTGTTAACTAACTTTTAAGTTAACAAATGAAAAGATCCATTTTTTAATTAAAAGTGCTTAAAATTTTCATTATAAAAAAAAAAATTGTTAAAATCAAAATTTTGAAAAATCGTTTGGGGGATCAATTTTCCATCATAAGTACTAATAAAAAATATATATAGATTAAATTTTTATGATCAAGTGGTAAATGGGGGGTCCACTTGATGTGATCTTGCTCATGTGAAAAGTATAGTATTGTAGTGGTTCTCACTTGTAGTCACTTTTGTAGCTCGGAGAGCTCAAAACTACACGAAAATTAGATTTTTTAACTCGAAGAACTCAAAAACATAATAAATGCAATTTCGAGCGCTTAATTACGAAAGTAGCGAGAAGTTGCAGGGATGGCCTTCAGGGTCAACCGTTTTCCTAATTTTTTTTAACCGATCTCATCAGCTTTTGTGAAAAATTAATTCCGCTTGCTACGCTATGTAAAAAGTTGAATTATCGCAAGAAATAGTAAAATATTTATTTACATAATAATTACATAAGTAAGAAAAAAATAACTTATTATAAGATATGGTACAAGATGAACTAGAAATATTTGTATAAATTTAATTAAATATCGTTAAGCTAAGTTACATGAGTTGATTGATGTGAACATTAGCGATAAAAAAAAAAATTATTTAATAAAAAAAAAAGAATAAGCGTGCATATTTAGTGTCATTTTATGGCTAATTTGAATACTGGACTGCTTAAAATATTTAAAAAAAAACTAGATTCATTTTCTACATAAAACTCACTTTTCGACTACAGTGGTGCACATGAAACTAATGGAGAATGAGAACCTCTACTCTATAGGATAATCCCTAAGTTTAGCAATAGATGGCCCCAGATTTCTGGTCAAATTCTTAACAAATTCTAACTACAGTCTGGCTCAAGTCTTGACCAATTATCTTGGTCAAGAATCTGGACCAATTCTTGTACAATTCTTGATCTAAAATCTTTATAAAGTATCTTCATCCATGCTGGCACAAGGCTTTTACCAAATTGCCACTAGGGAAAGCTATTCTGACTACTTTTATGATGATGTAACAGTTTTTCTATCTGTGTGTGCGCGTGTCTGCATCTGTATTCAAAACGGCTGAACCGATTTGAATAAATTTGATGGCATTCAAAAAAATTTAGCTGAACTTAGATTTTCAATTCTATTTGACTCGATTCGAACCGGTAGATTTTGAGACATCTCAAAAATAAAATTTTTAAAGGAACGTTTTTTTTGGAATTATTTTTAAATAGATGAAACAAACAATTTTAAAATCTCATCAACTTTCGTACTTGAAAAATTACGTTGAATGCTGCAAACCACATCGAAATCAGTTGTTGTGTTGAAGAGAAACTGTTAGCAAAAAATTTCGAAAAAAGTGTGTTTAAGAAACTATTTTACTAATTTTTTTTCGGGTATTACTCATAATCCATTAACTTGATGTGGAGAAATCGTAAATTCATTGTTTTATTGAACTCATCATGATAATGAGTTTATATTATCAATTTTTTGTTTTTTTTTTCTTGATAAATTTAAGTATTTATTTATTCACATCAATTTTTTCGATGACTTTTATTTATCGGTGCTATCTCGTTTTATTGAAGTGTATGGCTTTCTCTATTTCGTTTCAAACTATTGAACACATTGATCAATAATGTTAGAAAAAGTTCAACTGATAAACGTAAAGCAACTAACCTACAAACTTAACAGTAAAAACTGAATAAAAATAAAAAAAAAAGTATAGTTGTCTGTCGAGAAATTCATTCACGCAGAAATATACTGTTTTGAAACTCATCAATTTTTTATTATACTGTCGATGTCGACCATATTTCAAACCAAAAATTCAAGTATACAAAAAATTATTATGCTACATTACAATAATTTCCATACGATTTTAAAACTTATCGATAATATTAAGCTTCACTAAAAATGACTTACACATCACAGTAATTGAAATAATGTAGCAAAAATTTTTGGTAAGCTTAAACTTTCAGTTTGAAGTTTGGTTGACAGCATAATTAAAATTGATGGGCTTTTAGCCCTCATTTTTCTCCAATCTAACATGAAATCTATAAAATATATTTCGTATGAACAGATTATTCACGTGAATAATTGGACATAAACATACAGGACTAATTCAAACAGTGTAATTTTTTGATATTGATTACACTGATAAAAAAATTGACTTGATTAAACGTGACGCTAACACGTCGTTTTAGAAATATAAGAAATATGTAATTTTTGGCATTTTAAGAGTGAAGGTGCTGTATGATTGTCTGGAACAAAAAAAAACTAATTTTTTTAGCTGCATTCTTTGATGACTAATCTAGGAAAGTTCTTTTTGCATAGAAAAGTTTAATTTCACAAAATCGTAAAAGAAAACAAAGAAAATTTTTACATCAAGATAGTTTCTTTTCTATGTACGATATATTCTTATGAATTCATGGAAAGTTCATGCACATTATTGATTTTTGTAAACTTCAATAAAGAATATTCATATTGTTTTAGTGACCTCTCTGTGGAGTCTGTCATTGATTATACCGATTTTGACAGAAGACGAGGGAGGATTTCTAAAAGTAATGAAACTGATTAAAGACAACCTTAGAATAATTTATCTTTTCCTTAAAGTCTTTACAATCAGATATCATAGTAAACGGTCAGCAACGAAACATATTGAAATTTGCTGTGCACATTGCTTGCATTTATAACTAAAGAACAGGTTGGATCCGTTCAATAAAAATTAAAAATCTGTAATGATATTTGTGAAAAATACAAATATAAAAAATTTCAAAAATAAATTTTGAAATTGATAACTTAACTTTCTTATTACGATGCAGGTTAATATCTATTAATGAATGTCATGGCTGGAAGTTATTTTTTTAACGAAACCGCAAACGCAAAGACAAGTCCGAAGGAATACAGACTAAAAACAAGAGCTGAACAAACTGTAGATAAGGGTTTGCTGTGATTGCTTCATAAAATATGTATGCAGCGAGCAGCGACCTCAGCTTGAGCTTTTCCTTCTTTTATATTTGGACGTGTCATCTTCAACCACAGTCATAACTCCAATTCATATGTGCGGCTATGTTTACCTCTTCTTTGCCTTTGGGCATTTTGTTCCATTCTGTCTCTACTTTTCTTTCTACTCTGCCAAAGCCAAAATTCCGAAAGCGACTTGGAAAGTTTCATATTCTATATTTTCCGATACTCTTTTTTCTTTTATCTCTTCATCCTCTTTTACTGACGTTCATTTTTTTTCTCTACAAAAATAAAAAACAACAAGAAATAAAAACGTCTTGAAGGCATATATCAGGATTAAAGTCCAACTTCATACGAGATTTCAAAAGTTGCAAGTTGAGCAACTAAGACAACGACTACCGACTGGCGGCTGGCTAACTCGTTCAAGGGACTTTTGAGATGAATATATCTTAAATTAATAGCGTCGTAGAGTACGTACAAGAGTTGGGTGCAAAGCAGTCCAAAAGCCGGCTTACTTAAATCCACTTAGAGACCATGACTCAGTGGCAGATAGTAAGAAAGACTGCGGCATACCGAACGCTTAGAATCTAAATACGCTTGAATTTTCCGCAATGAGGATAGCTATAAAGAAAAGAAGGTGAGAAGAATCAAGTGGAAATCTGTAAGACACGGCGCTGAACAATATCAGAATATCGACGCTAGTACAAGACGAGTTTTGCATACTGAAATACATTGCGGTATTTTTCACTATCTTCCAATCGAAATTACTCTAGCTGGTTGTACACATCAGACTAAAAGAATTCTCATCGACCTGGAGAAAAAAAATAATTTTACTTCAGAAGGAGTCTTATAAAATCAAATACCTACGCACGTGCGTTTTCAGTTGCAGTTAAAGATCTAAGAACATACGAATATGTGCGCTCGACGTGACACCAAGAATGCTTTGTTCTGTAGAATTTTTCTGCATGAATGGTTTTCAGTGAAACCCAGTTTGACGTTGAATCACAATACCAATGCTTGTTAAAAATACGTATCATTTTATTTATTCTTTCTCTCTGCTTCTTCAATATCTTTAAATTTTTTCATCTAAACCGAATATTTTTTCACCTACTTGTTGTTAAAAACAATAAAAAAATGTTCAGTTTGGTTTACATTTTTAAAACCATCACTTCGTAGCTATTGTCATGCTATTCCATAATAGATTATCGATTGTCAAAAGTGGAAGAAGAACAAGAGGGATCAATTTATCGAGTAACAAAGCATCTTCCTTCTTTATGTTCACTTTTCCACTTGACACTGTTGTATATTCACCTCGTACATCTCAAATTCCTTTTTATCTCATACTTATTCTCCTATTCGGTGGTGATACTAGTTCTTCTCAAACCACAAACTATACAGTAAACCTCGTGACCTAGCAAAGACTCAATTGCGACGCGTTTACACAATCTCTTCCAAGAAATCCAACCATTGAAACTTATCCTATAGTTACTAGTGCTTTTACTGAAATGGACCAGCCAAAAGCACGTTTAATCTGTTCTTAATCCCTTGACATCGATCGTCTTGGGTAAACGAGACGCGCCAATCTAGATCTATTTCCTCTACAATCTGTCCGTTTGCCTTTCTCTTACGTCCGACTTTAATCCTATTGTCTATTAGCAAAATATATATTAATACTACTAATGATTTATTTCCCTCTGTTATTCCAAATAACTTCCATTGAAATTCATTGAATAAAAAAATTCTATTTTTCACTTAACTTGATGAAAAAAAAAAAAAAAAAAAAAAAAAAAACATGTAAAAATGTTTGCTTAACAAAAATACGAAAATAAACTGGCTTTTATGTAGTCAAATACAATCGAACAACATAATACACAGTCTATGAAATGAACAATACTTTTTCAATGTTATCTGAAATGCTATAACTTGGAAAAGCAGGTCAATTAGTTCTGAAATCCATAACTGAGTTATTTGTATGATATGTGTATATCATCAATCATAAATCCAACATATGAGTTACGCTGTAAAAGTTGAAAGTTAAAATCTCGATCGTGCTTTGAACCATTAAACCTCATACTCATAGTTTATTTTAACTTCTGTACTGATGAAATAATACATCACTAACTTTACACATACACAGAGCGAGCATCACAAACTATTTTCCAGAAAATTTAGGTCTTGCCATTACTTTTTTTTTTTGTTATATCCCATTTCACTAATCACGTTTGATTTTCATCCCGGCCAAATCGAATTTTAATCCTGAATCTCGTTGAAAGGCGACAAATGGGCCAAACCGTACATCAAATTTGTTTCCATCGATGCATCACAATAACAACTTGACACAATGTCGTTTCATCCTCTTTTTTTTTTTTTTTTTTTTTTTTTTTCATATCCGTATAACGGAAGGAAAGCCAAATCGATATTTTGTCCATGTTAAACTAGAGTTCACATTGACATTCGAGGGGTAATGTAACGCCTGCTGGTGAGAACGATCAAAAGGGTACGAGAGTGAGGGGAGATGAAGTGTTTCAGCTATAAACATTGGTTATAATCGTCAAATAAGAGATTGAAGAGATTTTAAAAATATTATGTTAGCTGAACTCTCGGCAACATGTAGTATTATCATTATAAGCATATATAATCTAAATATAAATATATTTGAAAAATAAAATATCTTTTGAAGTTGTATGGAACGTAGGGTAAGTGTGAGTATTGCTGCGTATTTTTTTAACCGTTTTTTTCGTTTATGTTTTAAGCAAACGACTTCTAATTTTTGATAATTTAAGAAAAATTAACCAATTATTTCAAAACTTGAATAATGTATCGGTATAAAAATTTTAATATTCCCAATAATTATTGAATTTGTTATCAACTTCTGGAAGGCCATAATTCGTCATGAGCATTAATGGTGTCAATTTTGTCAGTTAGCAAATAAACGCTTTGGTATGCACATTTGCAAATTGCGTATTCCAAAGTAAGATAGCATTGTTTTGTTTTATAATATTAAAGAAAAATTGAATTATTATTCTGAATATATTGGTTCAGTATTTGGAATCAATTTTTGGAACGTGTATATATTACTGATTTTCTTTCAATATAACGCGGTAATAAGAATACGTCACATTGTTGATTTTATAAAAAAATTTATCGATATTTTACAATAAATTTAAGAAAATGTTTTTAAAATCGGCCTTCTATTAAAAACGGGTATATTACCCATAATTACTGTGAATGAAAAAATATAAAAAAAATAGATTAATTTTTCGATAGTTAAATAAAATTCAATGTGCTGTTATTTCCATTTTATCCTCAATACACCAATTATAATAAAGTTGAATTCAATTGAATAGACAATTAGATTAAGTTTTTCGATAACTCAAACATTTAACACTGAATGATATTTTTTATTTTCTATCATAGCTTTTTACACTTGACTGAGGTATACCTGCAAACGCATAGTGGGAAAATTTATCGTCGGTGTGAAGAGATAACGAAAAACATGACCGTTTATCTCTTAGACTTCGTCCAAGGGTTTATGAGATGTCTATCCCTTATCGTATAACTTCTCTATTTTAAGGGAGGAAAACTTATTGATAACTATTCGAGGATACTACATGAGATTCAAGAAAAAGTTTTAGTGACGATAAATTTATTTAACGTAGAAGGGTATCCTTAAAAGAGATCCCTTTAAAGAGATGAATACATTATCAACAGCGTAATTATTTTTCTCTAGATTCTACACGGAAAGAACAAAATGACACTGCATATCTTCGCATATTATACTCAGTGATATCTGTGGTGAAAAAAAATTTCAGATAATATCAAATATACTGCTCGTGAAGTGCTGTTTTCAATTTGTCAGTTATAGTCAATCAGTATATTGAACATTAATAAAATATAAATCAGTGAATTAATTTAGTGAGTGACCATTTATATTTTTTTCTAGGTAAAAATTTTTTTTTCTAGTCAAAATTTCTATCAAGTATAATACAAATTATACGGGATATTTTTTCGGATTATATCCAGTGTAATCTTATGCGGCATAACCAGAAAAATTACTTGGTCAAATCGGAGATTACACTGAGTATAATACAAAAATAATTTTGTTTATTCTGGAGTATATTTGATAGTATCTGAAATTTTTTTTCACCACAGATATCACTGAGTATAACATGCGAGGATATACAGTTTCATTTTGTTCTTTCCATGTACAATCAGATTTTAGAAATTAATCATAAAATAAAAATAATGTTTCAGAAATTTTTCGATAGAATGTATACAACCAAACTTATTCATGAAAACAATATGATTAGTAGAATCATTGTGATAGTAGAGATACTCTATCTTTGATTACCGAGCTAGTCTTAAGCTAAACAATGCAAGGCTCGATGCAAGTTTGATGAAAACCTTGTCTTTATTTCGTACCAGGACATTTTAAAACACAAACTTTTCTATTAAGTATTTAAACAATGCTGAAAGTACGGTAAGAAGGATTCTGAATTCGTAAGCATCGGTATAATTTCCCTTTAATTGTTGTAGCAACCACTAAACTCTCGTCAAAATTATTCTGCATATTATACCATTAGTATCTGATGATATTCTGAATTATAACTGGCAGAAGGTACTCATGTTCTCGTAGCTTCGGTACGCTTCAAGTATTTTCGTTTATAGATATAGCGTAAATCATAAAACTTTTTGTATCTCACAAACAGATGGAATGGAGGCTCGAAGTTAGATGAATGGTTCGGTCACGTGTACAACTCTGTAGATCAAGTTTTATAGGAATTTAGCGAAATTCGAGATGTAATAGTTATTTCGATGCATCTGTCAGTTACGTGACGATTGTCTGAAATCAACTGATGCAATTATTTTAATACAATTATTAGAAATTCATTTTCTCATTTTGCTATTCAAGAAAGTAATCACTCTTTATCATTATTATGATATTGTTGGTTGCAGAATTAAAGTCAAAAATCTTTATTGACTTTTTACAATTTTGAATTCAATTTCGACAAAATTATTAGTTTAGGGCTAAAATTTTTATTCGCAGTGACAGACAAAAATAAATTTTCCAGCGCAATAAAAATTTACCTTGTCATATGTGCTGCTTTCAGATTTGAGTTTGAAATCCAGCTTGATATCGATTCGGCAATGTACTGTTAAAGTACAGAAATTCTCATCTTCTCTATTCAATAGTGCCGATGGCGATGTGGGTGTGTTAGGCTCTTCCGTTTATGCATCCTTCCACAAATGCATTCGATTCTCATCCGCTTCGAAAGATATTGTCAACGTCTCGACACCCGTTGAATTTAGTCTATGAGTATGGGGATTTTCCAAAATAAAAGATAAACAATAAACCTTCATATTATTCAATGTTATTTTTGAATAACTTACAACATCGATCGTTTCTCATGTATATATTAAATGCACCAAATTTAGTATCAAGTTTAAACTGATGAAATATATCTAATACATAACATAAAAATGTCATAATTGGTCTATTGAAGCGAATCTTTCAAGGAAAACAAAAATAAAAGAAATCTTTAATGTACCACGTTTTCAAGACATATCCAGAAAATTTATCTATCTAGGGGATCAGAAGAAATTTATATGTTACCCTCGAAAATTTTTAACTTCTAAACGTTAAAACGTAAAATAAAAAAACAAATTTCATAGTTAAGTAACATGTATTAATAAAGAGAATGTACCGATTAATTTTATTGTTTAATAATCAAATTTTCACTAAATCTTTAAATTGTTTTTTAACTAATATTTTTCTCATGAATAAATCGATGGAATATAGGAACAATGCGTTGTTGTGATGTATAATTTTTTTTTTAGTAGCCGACGATATTGACATTTATTAGTTTTGAGTATTAGAAATTTTTTCCTATATAACGTATTAACCTCAAACTTTTGAATTCTATTTGAAGTACGTAGGTAGTATTAGTAAAAGAGAAACGATGCCGTATTTGCGTATTGGAAATATTATTTTTCAGTTTCATTGAAATTAATAAATAATGAGACTCAGGAAGTTCTTAACTTTAGTACACTGAAAAAAAAAATTGACTTGATTCAAAAGAAAAATTCTTGAACTAAGAAAATAATTTTGAAGAGTTTCACTGTCTTGAATCAAGTCGAAAAATTCTTGAATTGAGTAAAATTTACTTAAACTAAGAAAAATTTCTTAGTTTAAAAATTTTTCAATTCAAATCAAGAAGATGAAATTCTTCAAAATTATTTACTTTTGATTCAAGTAAATTTTTTTTTCTGTGTATAAAGGTTAAAATTTTCGGAATACTGATCAAAACTTTTCATGTAAATGGTAACGTTTTTAAAAGCACTTATTGACAAAACCAACATTTATTATCCTTTCTTTGTATACCAATGCGTAAAAAAGAATGTCTTCAATTATTAATTTCTTGTCAACTGTACAGAGAATCAACATGAAATTTTAACCCAAGACTGGTCACCCTATGAGTGTGACGCCGCCTAACAACTATTCAACCTATAGAGACCCGCTATAGTGTGAGCGAGAAATTAAAAAACAGGCGGCTAACAAAGGGTTAACATACAACGTATTAAGTACCCATTAATTGATATAAAAATACCAAACAATTTCTTTGTCTCATGAAAAATAAAGCCACACCCACAGACCTCTAACCTCTAACAGATTGTTTTGAAAATTTATTATTATAGATTTCTAATAACTATACTAAAATGCATTTGATATTTACAACTAATTTTCTACGGAGTATTCGATATTATCTTATAAAAAATAAAGTAAATAATGTAATTAATGTGGTCATTTAATATTTTTAAAGTAGGCTTATAATAGAGTTCAAACGTAAGTGACTCGAAATAATATAAAAAGTAGTTATTGATGAGAGAATTTATTTATAAGTTCACATAACTTTCAACGCAATAAAATTGTTAGTTAAATTATTGATGCATCAATTATCTGTTGCATGCGTATAATGTTTTTTCGTTTTAACTCTCGCAAATATTTTAACAGCTATTAAAGTTTACAATGACACAATTCTGTGGGTGGATTCATTATTTATGAGATTTAAAGGAATAGTTTGATACTTCTGAGTCAGTTTCAAAAACATAGTACATTAAAAATTGTTTTTGTTTTTAATATTATTTTTTACTTCATACTATTATGTGAGAAATTTTGCAATTTATTTAAAATATTTGAATTCGACAATCATAGAGAAATTATTGTCATCTTCCCCTTTTTAATTTCGTTTTCTTTATTTTTGTCTTCTTTACTTACATTTTCTTGCATTTTCATCAAAATTTAATAAGCTATGTCCAAAATTTTAAATTTCTAGGTGATCGGTAAGTAAGTTCAAAATCAATTACAAAATTCCACCCGAACAAATATACCAGAAAGTCAGTTTAAAGAAATGTGGTAATAATGGTAGTCGAAAGATTTTTGTCATTCATCAAATCAATTAAAGAAAATTTAAAATAATTATTTTTCACAATTGATTAGAGCGATGAATTATATGAACTAAAAACAATAACTTTCCCGATTTTCAACAACTTTTGATTTCCCTAGTACACAGTTGAAAGATCTAGCTGAATTCAAAAGGATTGATCTCATAAATAATCGATATAGTATGAATTGCTCTACACATAGGCCCAAGTCAAGTAGTACTGCACAAGTATCCGAGCAGCACTCCGGTATTCTGTGGTAAAATAATTGTTTTTAAGTCATTGAGAGAGTGAGAGGAAGAGAAAAAATAATGGTGAAGGTTGAATTTCGTTGGTCATAAATGGTTGTTGTTGCTTATATATTGATGTTACCGTTCATTTTTTACACAACTACTTTTTTTCTTTTTATGCTCTCCACAAAAACCCCGGAAAGTCAGCAGCAGATTTATCTACGATCCATCATCTATCAAATTATATTTAAAACCTTTGATAAACTGTAAAAAAAAACTTTTTATTATATAAAGCAAAAATAAATAAATGTAATACTAAATTTATCTTGCAGTAGATTCGAAAAAGACTGAAAATAATTTCTATACTAATATTGGGATAAATTCAACGGTATCATACTATAAAGAAAAATTTTGTAATAACAGAGAAATTATACCCTGTTTCACTTAAGAATAAATAGTTTAGACTATATTGAACATTGTGATTTTGACCGGCAGTAACCCGTAAAAAAATGTTCTGAAATAGCTTGGTATGGGTTAATCTGATCATATATATAGTCATAACAAGCTACATATGAAAATTAAAAATACATTTCACTATAACTGTCGATCTTTATCTATTGTCTAAAAATGTGTATGTCAATCATCATGTCGTATTAGACAGAAATTCGTTTAGCTGTTGGTTAAACTAATAATCGGTGACAGAGAAGAGTTCTAAAGGCTTACAAAAAATTATCTTTATTTTGGAAGTTAGCACTTCAAACTTCAATTTTTGAAAAAAGAACGATTTTTTTGACCAATAGATTATATATAGGTATAAAAAACTATTTTAGGATAAACCAGATTTTTTCTAGATATGTCAGGTCATGTCTGAGTGTTTTTTTACAAAAATAAAAATGGAATATTCCATACCGAAATTGACAGTTTAGAAAATATTAATATTCGATTTTCTAGATTTTTTGACATTATCTAGAACCTATAAAAAATTGCTTGTTGATCAATTTTGAAACTTTTTTGAAAATACGCTCAAAAGGAATTGAATTTTCAAAAACATTGCCTTTTTCAATTTTCTACTTGTACCATTTTTTAACGGTCCAAATTGAAATTTTTTCTTTCAAAATAGTTGATTTTCTCATATGATTTTAAGAAAAAATACAAAACAATTTATCAAAGTGTTTTCGTATGCAATCTTTCAAATTTAAATTTTATATTTTTAAATGTGTGTACTCTTAGATTTTTTTTTAATTTTTTCCTTTAAACTGACAAAAAATTATCAAAAAATGATGGAAATCAAGAATTGAAATTTTTTCAAATTGTCCGAATTAGCATGAAATGTTCCAAATGTAGCTCTACTTCTTCTATTAAAAACAATATCCTCTTATTCTAACAGCTCCGAACAGTCTACAAATTTATATCATCAACTATAACATGATTTTTTTCATCATACTATCATTTCCTCTCTATAATTATTATATAATAAAATCACGAAAATAACGGTGTTTACTATTTTTAAATATATGAGTCGTCTTTTTATAAACTTATTTATAGCTTCAGCTTATCTTTGAACTCATTCAAGGTAATTGCTTAGAAATCTTCAAAGTTTTATTCAGATTTATCCAGAATTGCTAAGAATTGTAAGCGCAAATTCTAAGTAAATTTCACTATTCGTACAAATGTAATAGATAGATTTCTATAGTCTACCAAAATATACTTTTTATCTTTAAATAATCATCAAGAAATAAAGTGCTAGGATTATCCATAGACATGTATACATTGTATAGTATACGGAGTGTGCAATATTATTTCGAATGAGTGCTTTTTCACTAAATTCAATAAGCTGTAAAAGCTAACTTCGAGATATACTGTTGGAACAAAGATAAGTGTATTAAAAGGATTTAGTATTTTTATTCCATAACGTCGGCTTTACTTCGTCGGTGAGAGTAAATTTTGCCGTTTTTAAATTAATAAAAATACTGATTGAAAATATATTTTTGAGTTCATTATTAAAAAAATGAAGAGAAGTATGTATTGTCTCTGGAATCAGATGCCCTATATTTGTTCTTTGGCTATCCAGAAATACGTTATACGGACTACGCTTCAGATGAATTATGTAGTTGAAAAAGTGAAAGAGACTGATACATATAATACTAAACACGTATTTTTATGCGTACTTGCGCTTACGTTCATTCATTACTTATACTGTTTGAATACTGAATACCAAGTCTGAATTAGCTGCATACACTCATTACTTTTTCCCTCACAAATTTTTTGTGCTATCTTATCTGCTCTCTGCTTCTGTTATTTTTTATTCTTTTTAATCATTTAAGTTCCATGTTTTGGAGTTTTTCTCATTTTTTGACATACCTACTAATAGATGCAAATACTTGTATACATACTACACATCAATGCTGATTAATCTTTTAATAAACGCTGTTAGTATGTTAAATGAAAGAAAATTAATATTTAAAATAAACAGTTCTCATTTGAATAATATTTAAATATTTTTCTTTACAGTAAATAAGTACTGAAAATTTTTAATTAAATTTAAATTTGTTCTATAATATAAAAATTTGCCTTACCTCCTTTAGGTAAATCGGTAGAACCACGCTGACGTAAACCTGAAACATTAAATAAATAGTTGATTAACTATTGGATTGTCATGAAAAAAAAAAATCTTTTCAACAGAGTAAAAATATAGCAATTTGTTTACATAAATATAATTTATGTATATTCGTAGAAAATAAGAATAATTTACATCTCTATATGGAAAAAAGCAGTAATGATTAAATACTTTGTTCAAATATGTACTGCTAAAAATATTACGTATAATAATAATCCTCAGACAAAATTATTCCTCACTTAGCGTATTATTTGACGGGATCATTTTGTGTAAGGATCAATAATCTGAATATAACTGTCTGAAGATAGAATTAGATACGATATTTTTAGCAGGTTTTCATCCTGCGGATAATCATAATAGATCTTTCTGTAGCTACAAGACGGACTTGTTTTAGTTACAAAAGGCAGCTTGTAACCACAGCAGAATCATTCCTGTAGCTGTAAAGAGCTAATCTTGTTACAGTTTTTAAAATAACTTGAATTACTAAAAGATATAGTGTGATATTGATAATCAAAAGAAAAGTAATATTCAGATGATATAATTGAGCTCAGAGAAATATCGTAGTATCATGATTATGAAACTCGAGCTGGGAATGAGGTAGGAGAATGTCCGCATACCCGGGTCAAAAAATTTAATCTGATTTTGAACAAAATGATCTGCATTTCAACCCATTGATCTGTGTTTGAACTTTTAAAAACATTTTCTTCTGTATTTGATCTACTATTCAAATTATTTTGATCCGTTTTAAGTCTAAACAACCTTTCAGTAAAATAATTTAGCAGCTATGAATATTGCATGCTATTTCTAATCTAATGAGACTAAAAAGTTTGATCTGTTTTTAGTCTAGTTAATCTGTACTTGGATTTTATCATAAAACAGATTAAATTTTTTCACCCGGGTATACTGTCACCTTTGAAGGATGAGCATGTTCAAAAAGAGCCGATTATATTTTTTTGATTTCAATGACTTACAAAATATTTTTATTAGTGCAACGAGAATAGTCTTATTGCAAGTATAAAACTATTTTTACTACTGCTTTAAGACCAAACACGTTATAGCTGCAAGACTATTTGAGAGACCAGTTGTGAATAAGTACATAAAAATTAGATTTATAGAGAAGTAGAAAATTCAATTTGCATGACTCAATACCATTATTACAGCTACTGTTTTTTTGCATCTAAAACAAAATAAATCTCGAAACATTTTAATAAATGTTCAAAAATCAAAATGTCTCACGACTGTGAATTCAACGAATGTAACGTGATGAAATTTTAATTCCCATCATCTGATAGCTCTGATATATTTTTAATATTACCCTCTCTCTCTTTTATTTTCTGTTATACGCATTAAATATATTTTCAATGTATTGGTTGTTTATAATTCATTTTTTCTACAGTGGATTATATATTTAAACAATGTCATAATGGTCATTAACGAAATGGAAACAAGTTTTTGTATAAAATTAAAACTTTATATCTAAATACGTATTATTTTATTTTATACAAATGCAGATAGTCATAAATTCGTTTAAAATCCAGAATTGCCGACGGTATCCCTTCAAGCTTTGAATCCTCTGCGAGTGGTTTCACTCTCGTGAATCACTTTAGAAGAACAAGATTTGCTTTTCTCATTTTTTGCCGTTTACTTAAAAAATAAATTTAAAAAATTGTTAAATAAATTCTGCACTTGACGTGAATAAAAAGTCATTAAGCAATATATAGTAGACAAAGAACGATATTCTAAAATAAAATTAAACAATAAATTCAAGCATTATTTGTTTCCAAAATATACCAATTTATTATTTTACTCATTATCTCAAGCTGCGGTAATAATAAATGGACTTTTCCTATATGTTCAACATTACTATTAAAATTTTTCGAGTAATCTCTGCATTGCTGTTATTTATTACTTGTACAAGCTTGCATTCATACAACGATTAATAGTATTTGAATATTTACCAAGTATTATTCGCCCGCTACGCTAAGAAGTAATAGATGTTTAATGATTAATTATCATTTTTGAGATTACAATTATTTTTATGATTTATGTTGTATGTATGACCATTATTTTTATTAACAATTTGAAAGTAGTTATGAAGTCCCCGATATTCTACGCTCTCGGGCTCCTTAAAACATGAGTACCCCTGCAACAAGCCAATCTCTGAAGAAATCTACCTAAAAAAATTAATACGTATATTCGGTCATTTTCAGGCTTAACAACGACAAAGTTCAGATGACGATAACAACTGTCCAAGTGGAATGTTAAACGACCTAACCCTGTTAAAATTGTCTCAAATTTTTTTTTTTGTTTTTTTTTTTATCGTATTTCTGAGTTTTAAATTTTATCTTCTTTATTTTGAATTTTGGCTTAAAAAAGGAATTCAAAAGAATTAACCAATACAAGTCAAATTTTGACATATTGCATTATACATTCACAAGTTATGAATCAATTGGTTTTAAAATCCGATAATAAATCGAGAAAACAAATCAAGAAAAATTCTTCTCCAACACTAAAAGTCACTTATATTCATTGTGTAACAGGGTTAGGTCGTTCAACATTTTATATTGACAATTCTTGCTGTATCTGAAATTTGTCATTGTTAAATCTGAACATTATCGATTACCGAATGCTCCCGATTATTCGTATAACTCTTTGTTTTTTTTTCTTTCCAGATTTATTAGTATGTTCCCTTTCATACAAAGTCCCTGGCTCTAGTAATAATTAATATGTATACACGTCTCTCTCTTTTACTCCCAATTTTTTTCTGTGTAATAAGTTATTTCGAGCTCAAAAATACAAATTGCGTATAATTTTGATCTATAACATAAGATATATTATAACACGAGTTTCATATCTATCGACATTCAATAGTTTTGTAATTAGGAGTTTTTATTTCAATGTTACTCTTTGAGACTGCTCGATTTGAGTAACTATTATTAAGATGATAAATATTTTTATTTTCTGCTCAAGCAACATAAAGTAATCAATCACTAATGAGATAAAACTTAGATATCCATTAGCTGTAGAAGAAAAAAATTGTATTACAGAAAGTACGAAAAAGTTTTTATGTGAATTATTGTCATTACATAGAACATTGGAATTCTTCCAGAGCTTAAGATACTCAATGCCCATGACGTTTTCAGAGCGCAAGACGACGACGTGCCACGAGCAGGCGTCGGGATTGCAAAGGAAATGTCCAAAGTTCTTGGGCATAACGCAAAAAGTTCGGAGGGCAACTGCGAAATAAACGGAAAATCTTGTGGAATGAGTTTGAAAACGGGTGCTGCTTCAAGATGTCGATCTAACCAATCTTTCCGTTTTATTATCGATCGATTTCCTTAGCACAATTTATAAAGTTTTCACTTTATACCTAATAAAAAGAGGATCAATAATAAAAAAAGCAAAAGAGGAATCCTCTAGCAATGCAAACTTTTTATTTCCTGCGATAATTAATTATCTCCACGTCATTTATAATTACAAACTAAGGGAGGCGCTATCTACCACCTCTAAAAGCTTTATATCCACATCCATAGTCTCTGAATTATCCTTTTCTCACGTTTTCTATCCTTTTTTTATTTTGGTTAAGCATTTTTAACAAACACACAGATACAGTGTTAATACCTTCGCTATATGTTGCGAACGTTAATGAAATAACTTCGAAACACTATCTGTTACTTTATCTATTGAATCTTCTGTCGGACTGCTCATTTTCTTTCTCGTTCACCCTTGCATTGAACATGAGACTGCCATTAAACGAATCCGCGGAATTCGATATTCCATGATATTGACGACTTTAGCATCAGACTTTTTTATTACAAAAAATCTAAAAAATACCTAAGCAAAAGTTTTCTTCGATTCTCACTTTTAAGTTTTCATCATCACTCTTATACATACTATCTTCAAACTTTATTAAAATTCTCATTATATTCCTTTCCATTTTTTTTATCTCTTTTCCATATTTTCATCCACTTATATTTTTTATTTTTCTATTTTGTTACGATTATTCCTCATTCACATAACCCTCAAAAATTTAAAAAGTTCACAAAAAAAATATACTTGAAAACTTTATCCTATAAAATTTTCTTTAGTATATATTTGCGTTTATGGCAGAATGGCATTGAGAAAGAGTCACTGATTGGAAATAATATTTTTCCTTTCGATTTCTAATATTAATATTCAATTGACAGAAGAAAAAGGGAAAAACGTATGACCCAGTAGTTCATCTCTGGAACTTCCATCTATATTCGAGCTCAAAATTCTTGAAAATTTATTTATGACGAATTTTTGGTCTCTTTGAACTCACAAACATAACTTTCACATATTTTTAAGTAACCTTTTGGAGTACAAATCTAGTAGTTGTATTGAGATAACACTATTGAAAATTTTGAATTAATGGATCTCCTGAACGAACCTACTAATTTTGATTTATGGGATATATAATTAATAAATAATTATGCATGGCAAAAAAAAACACAAAAGAAAATCTTTATCAAAATTTACAGAAAGTAAAGAGCTACTTTTAGAAGTTTAACAAAAATATAATTCAACTGTATTTTTTGTTTTGTAATCAATTACGAAAATACAAAACATAAATACAATTGTTTATTTTCTTTACATCTTAAGTACACAAACTAGATTAAGCATCAGATAAGAGTTAAAGTATTTCTATACGACAAATTTATCCGTCACATAGTTCGTAACTCAATATTATGAGTTTTTTATTGCATTACTGAGATAAAACAGTATAAAACTATAGTCAACTTTCTCAATTTGAGAATATATGTATCATGTAAAACTTCAATGAGTAACTCTATGGAGCATGAATGCACAAATATATGTATTTATATTTCATAACTATTAGAATATTAAGTTTTGTAAAATGCGACGTTGAATAATAAACCGGTCAACATTATTTGATGGTATTTTCTAAAATTTTCAAACTAGCGTAGAGTTGATTGAAAATAACGTAGTTAATAAAGGTCAAAGTGGACTCGAATATGTTCAGCTGGAGGCCATTGAGTTTAGTAATTGGCGAGCGTTTAGCGATGTTTCGGTTCCCCAGGATATCAAGTAATTTATTTAAGGAAATTTTGCAGGCTTTTCAATTTATTCCAAATAAATTTGAAATATTTCGGGCCTTACTTGGATCAACAACATTTTTCAAACACTAAAAAATTGTATTAAAATATTGAATGTATTAGAATCAAAGATCATCTTCAAAAATTTTGGGGCTGGGTCAAGCCAGGAATCGAACTTGGATCGTTCGATTATATTTCCTCCTATCATAGAAAAAGTTCCTACGACGACATAGCAAATTTTACTGTGTCAATATAGGAAATATTCCCATGAAACATAGTAAAATTTTCGATATTACCCTAAGAAAGACGCTTACTCGTGTTACCGGTCCGGGGATGAAATATATAAACGACAATGTATTGGAAGACCGGAATCTAGCGGGATAAAATAAGTGGCGACCGTAGCGACACCAAGCGTAATTTTCTTAAACCGAGATTTTTTAATAGTTAATAAATCTTTATTTAAATGGAACAAATGAGTCGATTCAATTTAATAAACTAAAATGAAGTAGTATTTGATTCAAAGTAATATATATATATATATATATATATATATATATATATATATATATTTAAATGAAAGAAATTTGTTAACACTATAAATATATTTTTGATTCATTTCAAATAAATCTGCGTATTTGAGTCGAACAATCTATTTTCTCAGTGCAACAAATTTTTTTTGATTAAAGAAATTTTCTTTGTTGATTGAAAATAATCAATTTCTTCAAAAGTCTTTGATTCGAAATTTTTTTTTTGTGTCAAGATTACTTTTTTATTATTATGAATAATTTTTACGTAAATTTTTAATGTTAATGCACAATTGTTAAAAAATAATTCTTTTGATGGAAAATTATTAGTGCTTCAAATCTCATGAAATTTTTTTTAAGTGCAAGACAGATTTCAAATTTATTTCTAATCATAGAAATAGCATGTTGAAGAAAAAGCTAATTTTTTTTTATTTTTTGGAAAAAAAAATTTTTTTAGGATTTTAAAGTTTGGTACGCTATTTTAATCTATCTTTAAACATTTCAAAAGTTTTTTTAAAGCAAAAATTATTTCACTACATTTTTGGGATACCCCATTTTGCACTTTTCTTCCGATATAGTAATGCGTCTTCCTTTGTCATGGTAGTTGAAGCGCGTCGCCGACCGCAACGCTTCAATTTCAAATGCTAATCAGCCGACGAGTTTGTACTGACAGTTTAATGTCTTTACATGTATTCATCCCTTAATCCGGCTATCCTGAGAAGGGAGTGTCTTTACTCAAAAGTCATCGGGTTCTACGTCAGTGTCATACTGAAGCATCCTGTCTCGTAACGGCACTCTGTTTCGCATTGCAAGCTTCCATGCGAAGTTCAAACCCTCAAGATTATATTGAGAAATATGGTATTTAGATTCCTATCATACTATAATTGCATCGTAGAATTAAACATTATGTGTATGTAAATATTTATAAATTATATTTTAGGAATATCAACATTTTTAAGTGCACTTTAATTATTTACAGGGCTATAGGTATCATTTATCGTTAGACTCTGAATTTACTTTAATTTTTCAACTATTTATTGGGTCTGTTTCATATCTTAATATCATTAATCGGTTAGTATGGAATAAATTTGATCGATCAGTGACATAGAAATAAACATGAAAAATTTATATTAATCGATAAAAGAATACATGACAAAATGGGTAGTAATATCTGTCAAACTGAAGGAAAAAAATTATGTAGTAATTCAACGAATTTAGGGGGAAATAATTTAATTAAATTACTTCTGTTTCATTTCTTTTTTTTGTCATTTTCTTAGACAATGAATACGAATTAGGCGTTTTTCTGAATTTCATTTAGCTGACAGCGGTAACGAAGTTTTAATGAAAAGTTTACGTAATGCGTTGTCGATTTTATGTACAGTATATACTTTGGACTACTCTTTAAAAATTAAATTTTTCTTCGTACTCGTTCGGTTACGTCAATTACGTTTCATGAAAAGTTTCTACTTTGAAAAAAAATGCGAGGATTTTTACACGGGAAGAACAAGAGTACACTGGATAACATTCCAGATACTACTCAGTGACATCTCTAGTGAAATGAAATTTCAGATAGTAGCTCGTATTATCCAGATTATACTGAGTGATATCTGGATTATACTCATTGTAATTTTCACGCAGTAATTAATGCACCAATTGTATTTTTTTAATGTTCAATAAACCGATGATTGACTATAATTCATTAATTGGAAACATCACTTCACGCGCAGGAACTAGAAAAAAAATGGGACAGGTATCACTGGGTATAATCCAAGATTCTACTGAGTATAATCAAATTCTACAGGATACAATCTCGAATTATATCCAGTGGAATCTTACGTGGTATAATCTGAGATTTTATGGGGGGAAATGGGAGATTAAAAATTAAAAAGAAATGATACTTTTATTCTATAGTTCCTACAGGATTTAAAATTGGCGAAACTGTTGTTTCTGTATTTTTTTTTTTTTTATTTTCAACCTCCCCATTCTGCCCTCTGTGGATGTTAGTTAAGTTTAAGATGACAAAAAGTAATAATTTCGCCAAATATTAATTCTGTTAGTTTCAGATAAAAAGTTTAAGTTTAAACGTTCCCGCATTATCCTTTGTGGATTTAATTTCTTCAAATTATTTCTTTGTTAAATTCAAAATGCAAAAAAATAATGGTTATGCCACATTTCAACCCTGTAGGAGTTATAGCTATAACAATAATAATAATAATAATTGGCTTATTTGATAAATTATGAGGTTTACAAGTGATCATTTTTATGATCGCAAGATTTAGATATGGCTAGTTTTTAGAATCCTGAGGTTTACAAATGGCAATTTTTATAAGTTGCGAGATTTACAAACGGCTAATTTGATGAATTTCCGAATTTCATTTTATTTTTCCAATTATTCCCTTTCTTCAACTGTTTAGATTTTAATTTGAAAGAATTTTAAAAATTCGTTTTTTTTAATCTGGTTATTTTAAAGTTAGCGTTATTTGAATGATGCCAAGTTTTCAAATCGCTCATGTTACAAACGGCTTTATTTAAGAATTTTCTTTTTTTTTCATAGACGTTTTTTTTTTGTTATATTTTATTGTGGGCATAAATTATTTTTGAAATTACTTACATTTCTCTCATTTTAGTGATATCGTTATTTACTTTTCGCTAAATTTACCAACGGCTAAATTTATAGATTTCAAAGTTTAGAGTTTAGAAACAGCCAAATTTAGAAATGGCGAAAAAACTGTAAACATAGAAACCTACCCGAATTAATGCATGCGATTGTACATCCAAACACACAGAGTCGACTTCGCCTCGACTAACAATTACATGTGATCTGAGACTTTTATTACTATCTTGTCCTAGATAAGTAATATACTGTACTTTGAAACCTGTTTAACTACTGGATACTTTACTTTAAATGTATAAAATTTAATAGACCTCAACACCCCAACATTTCTTCATATTATTTTCCTAAAAGTACATTAACAAACGAAAATTGATAACGAAAAAACGTCTTGATAAATCAATTTAAAATAAAATACAGTTATTTGAAAATCTGTATTTATAAATTAAAATAAAATACAGTTATTGAAAATCTGAAAAAAAGCCATTTTTTTAATTCATAACTTTTTTAATAGAGTAGAAATAGATAAAAAATTTTCAGCCAAATCAACAGGAGTAGCGTCAAAAATTTGCTGATTTGGGATGCAATGCCCTATGTATATTGGGCTGATTAAGTGTCGACAGCTTTCATACTGAGACCGAATTCCCTGAGGCTACGACATCAATATGATCCTTTGTCCGATAACTTTAGTTTTGATATTAATTTGCTCAACTATGCTAACTTTCCTGAGGGCAATTTAAGATACTAAAGCTCGTCAATAACTGAAGCTCTCCTTACCAAAAAACCTCAAACTCTTCGGTTTTGCTTTATTGACCTCTTAGAAGATATTGGGAATTTAATTTCGTTAAAAAATTAATACCTTTCCATGAAGAATATTTAATTACTTTATTTATGATTAAAAGGAAAAATTCTCCAGATGAATTATGTTGGATATCATATCCCTGTATTGTCTGGAATCTATTCATTTACTGATACGACAAGGATAGGAAACTCGAGCGTATCGAGGTAGATCGTTCGAAATCCGGAGTATAATTCTCTCATGGGCTGGTTCGCCATTGACTTCCGTGGGTGGTTGGTTGGAGCTTGATATACGGTGTGTATACATCACAAATAGGTGAGAGCATCGTAACGGGGTATAGATTACCGAAGGTGTGAGATACAATGCCATGTAATCAACGCCAGTACGAAGTGCTACGTTTAATATTAAATTGCGTTACGGCTCTTGCGAACATCTTGCTTCTGTTTATATCACAAAGACATTACATAGTGTATTACGACGAGCTCCTACCGTTTTGTCTCCGGTGAATACTAGTTATCGACTATCCGAATCTTAAGTGTATACACTCCATGTTTTAGTACTGATAAGATAAACCGTTACAGCTCGAAATAGTTAAAATGTTATTAATTATTATTATTGCCTAAATATTAACATAGATTAATGCAACGGGGTTATTTCTGTAAAGTAAATGTAATTGTATGAAAATTCATTGATGTATATTCTATTTTAGGCCATCAATCCCCAAGGAAAGAATATAAATAAAAACATCTATGCACAGATAAAAAAGGTATTCTGAGCTCAAAAAGTTTGAAATTTCAAAAAATTGTGTTTTATCAAACTTTCATCAGACTTTTGAGCTCGAAGAACTCAAAAATGTCATAAGTGCAATTTTATGAAAGTAGGCATGAAATCAGCGGGAAGTTATAGGGATGGTTTTCAGGGTCAACCGTTTTCCTAATTTTTAACTTCCCGCTGAGAAAATTGAAAATTTTCAAAAATCGGGAAGTTATTGGTTTTACCCCGTTTTTCAAAAATCGAGTTTTCATCAGATCTCGACGTTTTAAGGTCCTAGGAAGCTTCCCTGACTATTCCCTCGAGGGTGTCACTATGTCTGTTCGCGGTTGGTGCCATTCGAAAGAGCTTCACTGAACTTAGATTTCCTAAAAATTTGAACCGATTCGGACCGATAGATTTTGAGAAATTTAGAGAAATCTTAAAAAAAAATAGGAAAAAAATTTTTTTCAGAAGTGGTTTTTTTGGAATAACTTTTAAACGACTTTACCGATCGATTTCAAAAACTAATCAGCTCTCAACCTTAAAAAACCACGTCGATTGCCGCCAATCCGGTCAAAATCGGTTGATTCGCTCAAGAGATATCGTGAACGAAAAAAAACCGAAAAAAGTGTTTTTTTCACATAACTTCAATATTTCTTTTAGGATCGTTTCTGGTGAAATAGAATAATTTTTAGAGCTTAAAAAAACTGCGTCGATCGCCGCCAAGAACGTAAAAATCAGTTGATTGGTTCGAGAGATATCCTCGACGAAATATTTGGATACAAGGATTTTTTCAACATTACTCCGACATTTTTTGGAATAACTTTCAAACAGCTTGACCGATTGATTTCAAAAGCTAATCAACTCTTAACATCAAAAAATCGCGCCGATCGCCGTCGGTCCGGTCAAAGTCGGTTTATTCATTCGTGAGTTATCGTTGACGAAAGAAAAACTGAAAAAAGTGTTTTTCCAGAATTACTTCGAAATTCTTGGTTCGATCAAACTAAACTTACAAATTCTTTATAGAGCTTAAAAAATTGCGCCGAATGCTGCCAACCGCGTAAGAATCAATTCATTTATTCAAAAGTTACTGCAGTTTGAAAATTTGAAAAATTGTGTTATATCGAAGTTTTATCAGACTTTTGAGCTCGAAGGGAAAGTATAGAAAAGCTGTCCCTCTAAGCTCAGGGAGCTTAAAATAACACATAAATTGTATTTTTGAGCTCGGAGAGCTCAAAAACATAATTAGTGCGGTTTTAAGCTCCTGATATAAAATTAGCGGGAAGTTGCACGGATGGCCTTCAGGGTCTACCGTTTTTCTAATTTTTTTTATTCCGTAAAATCTCCAACAAAAATGTTTGTATTTGCTCAGCTAAACAAGAATAAAATAAAAAATTAAAAAACAGATGAAAATGTAGTTATATAATTTTCACAATCAATGCATTATATGAAAAAATTGAATATTTGCTAAAATTTATTTATCCATTTTCATGGAATAAGACTAAAATTTTATATTGTCACATCGAGAGAAAATTTTATGTCAAAAATCATCATTATCGTGATTTTATAATGATAACTATTCAAGAGTTTTATCAACTAAAATTTTATTATGGTAACTGTTATAGTTACAACTGACAATATATATTATATTATCACCATAGTAATATTTATCATCTCGTGTTTAGAAAAACTTTAATACTATTATCAGTTGTTTTCATTTTTTTTTTTTTTTTTTAAATCAGTATATCAACTTTTTTCATCTTAAACTCGTTAACTAAACGTACTTTATAATTGATTCAACTTCTAGATTGCTTCAATTCACTAATAGTTATCAATTAATACCAAACAGAATTTTGAGAATAACAATTTTCACAAGCTGACAAGTTGTGTTTTTAAAGTAATTTAAGAGATAAACAAATCATACGGTACGTATAATAAAAAAGTTTGAAATGAAAAACTGAAAATATTTGAAAAAAAAAATAATTGAAAATAGGATTAGAATTTTTAAACGCTCGAGTTGGCAACTATCACTATCGGGACGGTAAGTATTATGATATTAAAGATTTTCAGCTGTCATTATGACAGTAAACATAATAAAACTTAGCCAATAATATTTTGAAATAGTAATAACTATTATATAAAAACGATAGTTATTGTAAACTTCCATTTTCTCCGTGTATTGAGTTTATTTACTAAATATCTTTAATAACGATTCTTAAAGATTTACACGGTCGAATCTCTCCTTGGGATATAACTTTGACATTTATCGTCGTAAGTTTATCTAAGAATTCTTCATATTTATCATTATTTAAAAAGCAATAATAACAACTGAAAATAAATAAAAGCTCGCTTGAGGCACTAACAATGAGAGTAGTAGAATGTGACGTGAACTTTTGTTCGTTTTTTCAGTAGAATTTCCTCGAACGAACACGTCAATTGAAGGAAAGAAAGACGCACACAAAGCAGCAAATATACAATTCGGTGACTTCTGAGCTTTTATTCGTATGAATTTTTTTCTTTTTTTTTTTTTTTTTTTTTTTTCAACTATTTATTACAATTAATATTTTTTACAATTATTTTTACTATATTTATTTAATTAAATATGAGCGAGTTACCTTCGTAGCAACTCAAAGATTCATTTCCTCCTAGTTTGAGTCTTACTGCACTAAGTTACTTCAGTGTCTTTGTACAGTTATAACCAACCGAACAAACAATCTGGTGTAGCCAAGTCTAGGTTCATTGCAGTTCAAATGACATTCTGACGACTATTCAGCTCCAGCAAGTCTCACCAAACTTATCGCTAGGTCGTTATTATTTCAAAGCCATTTACAAACTCAATCGTAACCTGAGAAGCTGTAGAATATAAGATGCATTTGATGTTAGAATTTTGACAATGCTAAAAGTTTTGTTATCTTCTACCATGCTATTTTGACAATTTTGACTGTTCGTACCTTCAATGTAACTATACATTGCGAAAATTGAAAAGGCCAACAGTCAATTGCAAGAAAAGAAAACTGACTCCGCAAGTTTGAGTTGCTTAAATACGTAACAATGTATGTTCTGAATTACGTGTGACAATATTTATCATATAGTTTATCACTATAGACAACACAAAAAGTGAAATTTTAGACTTAACAACTGTTCTGACTAACATAATTAAGTATAAAATTTCTGGCATTAATCAAAGACTTCAGAAAATTAAATTGAAAAATTTGAACGATATGAGAATCAATCGTATAACTTGAGTTTTACAATTGGTTCAGTTAATTGCATATCGATAAATATAGTTAGTGCACATTATTAAGTGAAAAAATTAAACTTGTGACTGGTTAACTATTAAAAAAATATTAATTAATATCAATTTACGAATCTCAAAAATTAAGAAATTTAAAAAAAATTTCATGTGTTTTGACGATTTTTAACAAACTTTCAATCGAAGAAAAATAGTCGTGATGAAAATTGCGTCATACCACAAAATTATTATAGTCAGCGTCTAATCATTACAAAAAACGTAAAATTTATGGTACAATAAAAACAAGATAATATAATTTAAAGATTACTTGACCAACTTTAATATTGTCCCTATGAAAAATATGTAGGCCAAACCATTTGAAAGTTAGTCAATAGAGGTCCTCAAAATGAGATTTTATTAAGTCTTTTAAAATTTTTAAATGGCTACCATTTTTAAACTAATCGATCGATTTTGCTTATCTTTGAACTCCTCTAAGGTATTTACAAAAATAAATAATAGTTTAAAAAAACTAGAAAACACGCTTTTTATAGAAAACCGAACTAAAAAATTAGAAAATAGGTTTTAATAAATTTAAATTAAGAATAGTGTTAAAAATTTCAATAAATGTAATTAATAATAGTGTAAATAAAAAAAAATTTGTTTTATTTTAAGAAAAGCGTGGGGTGCATGGGTCAATAGATATAGATATTCTATCGACAGATATGAGTAGAGTGATTATCATTTTTAGAATATCTTAAAAAGCACCCCACGCTTTTTTTTAAATAAAATACATTTTTTTTATTTACACTATTATTAATTACATTTATTGAAATTTTTAACACTATTCTTAATTTAAATTTATTAAAACTTATTTTTTATTTTTTTTTAGTTCGGTTTTCTATAAAAAGCGTGTTTTTTAGTTTTTTTAAACTATTATTTATTTTCTACTTTTTAGTTTGGTTTATTTATAATAGCTTGTTTTTTTAATTTTAAACTATTATTTGGTAACTAACTTACCAGCATGCACTTTGTTAATATTAGATAAATCGTCTAAAGATAATGGTTGGAAAATTAAAATTTCTGCCTTATCGACTATAGATAAAAATTATATAAATTAACAAAAATCTTATTTTGCAAATTAAAAAATTTTATCAAATTAGTGTATTGTCATCGGTCCTCGATAAATCTACAAAGTTTGAACGAAATCTGGCCGTTTCAAGTGCGTCAAAATCGCGCCCAAAGAAGTCGGTTACAAACATACAAACATATAAACATACAAACATACAAACATACAAGTGAAGCTAATAAAAAGCGTGTAAAAAAATCAAAATAAGTGTGCTAAGTTTCACTAAGATTATTTTAAATTTACAGGCGTAATCGTACTAATAAGGCTGGTTCTATTCCATATATACAACCTTTTGAGCTAAGATTATTTTTCAGTGCTATAAAACACAATCAAAAGAAATTTTTAGAAAGTTTCGCCATGAGGACAAATGCAATAGTACTGATTTTAGAAATCTACCTAAAATTTTTCAAGCTTAGATACGGAAACAAGATACTCAAAGCAATAATTTGTTTTGTTCCGATTTGCTGCACAAGCAATTTCCTCTAAACTACAGTCTGTTGAAAATCAGTGAAAAATTTAGATTTTAATTAATATCCTTTAATTTTTGTGACGGCTGTAATAAAAATCTTGTGAGGAACTTAATATACTGGTTTAATTGTACGTAGTCATACACAATATCACAATGAATATTGCTAACTCAGAGACTAAAAAATATTATAATTTTATTGCTTTAAATAAGATATAAAATCTTTAATACAATTAGCGGTTAGAGCCTCTTAAAATTTTACTTTGTGTGAGAAATACATGAGAATAATTAATAAATAAAAAAAAATTTTATTGGAGCTGGATTAAAGCTGTCTTAGTCTGTAGAGGACCGTTTTTCCTGGCATCTTTTTAAAAATAGTTGTAGTTTCTGGAGCTTGGGTTGACCATGGGCGCCTATTAGTGAGCCTAAAAACTCATAGTCCGAGACCCCGTGAGGGTTCCCGAAATCTTACCGAATTTCGGATAGCTGGGGGCAACGAGCGATGACATGCAGTATTGATTCTAGTTCTTGTAGTTGGCAATGAGAGCATGGCCGAGACGGCAGCAGCTTAAGCGACGCTTTGCCTATGGATATATTGCAGGAGTAGATATTGGCTAGTCTTAGCTGTATCAATGGCTTGATCAGATGTTGTGGAGCAGCCTCAAAGTCCGGTAGTATGCTGTAGAGTGGAAGTGGCATGATGTACTGGCAGACAGAAGAATTGGCGTATCTTGTCTTATCTATTTCACGCAGGTGGCTAGAGTATTTGCTGATCACGCCGCTCACTTGAGTTTTCCACAACTGAGGATTCAAATTGTCCAGAAGATGATCTTCTTTAATGGTGCTGAGAATGTCTTTGAGCTGCTGAACCCAGTTGTGTTTACTGGAGCTGAAGGGTGTAGACGAGAGCGAATGAAGGCGCATAAAACACAATTTTGGGAGTCTGGTGTCGTCCATTTCCAGAATGTTCACGACCCATTTAAGGGCTTGTTTAAGAATAGTGACTGCTATGTGCTCGATGTTTAGACTAAGGGGCACCAGAGTGATCGCTTGGTCGGTATTGATGCTCACTGTACCTTTATTGGGACTAACCTCACCTTCACCTTCCGGCATTAAAAATATAAGAAAAAGCAATAAAATCAGGGGTAACACATAAGAAAAAGTTTTTCTGATGAAAACTAGGCTCAACTTTAAAGGATTAATCACTTTTGAAATAGTTTCAATGTAAAAAACAGCAGGTTTACAACAAAGATAAATGCACTCGCACACAACACGTCCGTCCGCAATGGGTGCTCGAACGAGACTCCCAGAGACTAAAAAATAATATGACTAATAATATAATGAATAAGAGAGATTATAAATATTGGAAATTTTTTCAACTCCTAACATTTATCAACATTAAATTAAACAAGTTGATTTCGAAAACAGTTAAAGTGTCAACTTATATCACAAATTCTATAGGAAAATAAATTAGGGTAATAAGTTAACATACTAAAAAGATTTATTTTTTTCTTGATTCTTGACATTCAGTATTGTTTTCAGTAATCATCGCAATATGACTGGTAGGTTAATATAAAGTATCCAATGAAGAACCACTCATTTTAATGCTATAATAATAACCATTTTATTATTATATATTATCCTAATTCTGTTTGGATAAGAAAATTTTTTCAGTCACAACCATTTCTCTATTATTAATTAAAGTATTCATAAGCCACTTAAAGCTGAATTAGCATAACTATTGCAATAAAATCGCAAATCATCGTTTTATAGCGCTCAAAATTCCACAAACACCTGTTAACTAAGCTTGACAATGTGTTGTTTTAGTAAGATGAAACTGAGACAGTAGACCTGTGGATTTTAGAACTCGGCAAATTTGTTGGTGTCATTAAACTACGGGCGATGAATGTTTAATCTTTAAAACACTTTCTTAGCGCGTCTTCTGTGCAACCAAAAGACAAATAGAAGTTCTACTTAAGAAATAGAGTTGATTTTTATCTGTTTTTAACGAAAGTACGTTTGACCATTCAACATTATATTTTCAGAGAATTCAAGTTTCGATGAACCTCTTACAATACTGTAAACTGTACCAAGAAGTATTTACTATTTACATAAATTAAAGAAAGTAAATTTTTTGTGGTATAACTTTTATTTCTGCCATTAAAAAGAAGACAAACGAGATTCAAATATTATGATACATATTTCATTATTGAAATTACTTTTATTATTCCATAATATACTAGAGAAATGCTGCGAAAATTTGATTATAATAAAAAGAAATATCTTTTTAATCTATAGATTACCGGCGAATTTAAATAAAAAAAAATAACATTTAATTATAAAAACGAATAATGAAATGTAGATTTAGCTTTCTTGAAAAATTCTTTCATGCAGTAGTTGTAATTTTTATTCTTTTTCTTTAATTCCAGCTCTCAATATCCTCCGAAATTTCAACCTCACAATAGCAAATCCGCAGTAACAAGCTTCCATGAATAAATGGACCACGTGATAAATCCAATTTCGCTTTCACGAGTCTTCGTATATTGTGTCTCTGTCTATCTACTTGGTGATCTTCTTCTTTTGTCCTTCTATGGCAGCCCTCCACATCTCGAACGTCATCAGTGGAGCCACGATTCCCCTGGCAACGTGCGTAATATCGACCCTGCGAATTCTCTAATATTCTCATATAACTATGTCCACTTCTGAGTTATCAAACGTATTGTTAAATAGAACTCTATTCAATGATAATAAACTTTGTTTTTATTTTTTTAGTCATCTAAACAATTGTTATTTTTAGACTTGTTTTACTGTTCTAAATATTATTTGTAAGCATGCATTGATAAATGTTTAGAAAACAGACATGTGAAGTTTTCATTAAGCGTATTTTTCGGCTTTCGGGACTACAAATAGCACTGTAATTATGATATACAGTAACAATAAAACTACTTGTGTAATACAGAAGCTTCTAACTATTTTTAATGTTAACATAAATATTCACAGCGATATTTTTTATCGAAGCAATATTAATATTCGTGCAAAGAAACATTTTTCGACATGTTATTATTTTTTATTTTAAATTTTTTTATGAAAATAGTGAAAAAAGAACCTTATCACATTAAACAAATAAAAACACAGAAAACAAAGAGCTATCAATTTTCTATCAGTATGGTAGACATTTTGTTTCAGCTAGTATTATTTATTTAGCTCAATAGTATAGAAAGTGTTATTCTAAATGTTATCCATTATTTATTCCATATATTAGCAAAAAGTATACATAACTTTGAAGATAAAAATTTTCGCAATTTTTTAGAAATATTATACTAGAAAAATATTGATTAAAATGAATTTGTTTCAACCTAATTTTAATACTCAAAATTTCGTGTAAGTTATTTTGCAGCAATTTGTTAAGGGAATGTAAAATTATTCCATGAGTTTCATTGAAAGATTAACAAGAACAGTATTATAAATTTTATTTATGTATAATTTAGAACAAACTAAAAAAGCGTATTGAAAAAGGGATCGGATTAACAAGATCTTAGTAATGCAATAATATCAAAATTTTCTAAAAATATTATTAAAATATCTCTTGAGGCTAAGATCAATATGTATGCCTCCCTACACTCTTGTTCATTGATAGTTATCGATAGTAATAAACCATTAATAATTGTAATTAACATCAAAAATAAAATGAGCTAAAAATTTAAATTAAAACCATTCAGAATTTTGTTTATAGTGCAAATATTACTCTCAAAATCGATTGAGTTAACATTATTTTTATTAATAATATATTACACACCTATATGGAAGTAAAGTAAGAAATGTCTCAGATCACATGTAATTGTTGGCTCAGGCGAAGCCGAGGTCAACAAACATGTGATCTAAGGCTTTTTTATTTACTTCCCGAGGAGTGTATGCTATTTTTTTGCTCGACAAAGGCAGGAAGCGGCAACTTCGTTTAGCGCAGCGGGCCGAAAGTTGACGCTTTCTGCCCGTCGAGCAAAAAAAGTAATTACATATATGTCACTTAAAAATATAATTGTTATGAGTCATCTGATTATATGACTTGCATCTTTCCTCAAACAGACGCGAAACTGACTTGAACCTTATATTTTTTATCAGTATTTCAACAGATCTTATTTTATGCAGTTGGAGAAGAAAATAATAAAAAATACTAATAATAAAGATCAAATACAGAGCGTTAAATAAAAGTTAAACAAGCACAACTGCAGAATTACCAAGCGAACAGTAAAAAAACGAAGCATAACGACTGAATGCGGAGCGGAAATAAACTTTAACGAAAGCAACTCCAGAAGTTAAGGTAAACGCTAAAAATAAGGCAACGACTTAGCTTCGAAACACCAACAGCCAGGTAACAAAGTTGTTAGGTCGTTCGCTGTCTCAACCCAGCGCAATTACATAATAAAAAATCTCACGGTTTATTTTTTATGACAACTTGATCAATGCCTCACATTAATTATTTGAATCAATTTTTTACTCTAGCTCCAATTTTGACAGAAAAGAAAAGTTGAGAAAAGTCAAAAATACACGTTTCATATGCTTATTTTATTAAAAATAGACAAAAAACTGAAAAACTCTTGACTCTGCAAGCCATTCCTGGAACTTTCTGTTATATTAGATCTCAAAACACTTCAAAATTTGTCATTACGAACACAGAAAAAAAAATTTACTTGAATCAAGTAAATAATTTTGAAGAATTTCATTATCTTGATTTGACTAGAAAAATTCTTAAACTAAGAATTTATTTTTTATTTTTATATATTGCACGACTCATAATGAGAAGTATTGAGAAAGCGCCACGATTCAAAACAATTTTATCTAAATATTCAGTATTTTACAAAATAATTAAAATAATTGAAACGATTAAAGTTAAATAAATTATACACAGAAAAAAAAATTTACTTGAATCAAGTAAATAATTTTGAAGAATTTCATTATCTTGATTTGACTAGAAAAATTCTTAAACTAAGAATTTTTCTTGGTTTAAGTAAATTTTACTTGATTTAAAAATTTTTCGTCTTGAATCTAGTCAATAAAACTCTTCAAAATTATTTTCTTGGTTTAAGAATTTTTCTCTTGATTCAAGATAATTTTTTTTCAATGAAGTTTTGAACTCAGAGAGCTCAAAAATACAACTTTTCCACATTTTCGAGCTGTTCGAGCTCGAAAATCAAGTGTTTACTGAGAAAACACTTTTTTAGAGGGGTATTTTAGTGTTTTCGCTATCACATGGAGAGAAATGGATGCCATTTAACATAATGTTAGTATGGTCTCCAGACCGATATCAAAATAGTACGTGTAAGATTGCAATTCAGTATTGTTACGAGTCCCATAAGTATGGAGTTATTTACTATGCAGTATAGTAATGGTCCATTGTATTTTTTACACGTATGCATAGCAGGCTTGGCAAGACAGTATGATCCTGAGAACCACAATACATCGCAGATGACGCAATGGTACTAGCGGTTCCCGCTATAATTTTTGGTGTGTTAAGCAATTAAACTATTGTGTTACCGCCAAAACTATATAGTTCTAGTTATCATACGTAACCGATAAATAAAACTGAAAGAAAGTTTGATGACAAAAAATATTTAAGTGGACCTAAAAGTAATAAATAATTGTGGTGATCTAAAATTATATAAATTGAAAGTTTATAATTTTAATCTTCGATTGTTCTCGATCCGTAAGTATTTACATTAGATAATATACAACCAAAAAATTATAAACTTACATAAATATTTGATTTTGACCAAACTAACCTAAAACTGAAATATTTTTGTCCTGTTTATTTTACTCAGATTTTAAAATTAAATAACCTAGATAAAAAAATTTTTTTAATTATTTTATTTCATATTTTTAATAAGACAGACATAAATTCTGTAATTTTTGAATTGATTTTTGTTTTTATTTGTCTTCACTCAAGCCAATTCATATCAGAGTAAAAATAAAATAAAACAACAATTATGCCATGAAATAATTAATATCATTTATAGAATATATTTCAGACATAACCTACGGCTATAATAAACATGGTTGTCACTCTAATGGTGTTGTAGCTGATATCACAATATTGGCTAAGTCTACCTGCCAAAAGGATTGTACATACGGCAAGCCATTATGGGCCTGACGGCCAGACTAGCATTGCGACATCCACGATAACTATCGTCAATGTTACCATTTAATACTATACTGTATGGCGTTCTCGCCCATCCTGGTATAGTGGTATCCACCATCCATTTCTCTCCGTGCACCAGTATACTTCGCTAGTAGACCAGAAGATAATTTTTCTAAATTGTGCCACGAACAGAGTGAGTGATGGGTATAAGGACTATGAAATAGAAATCTCAAATATCCGAACGCTGTCACTTTGTCCGTTTGGGAGCTAAATTAAAAATTGCGTTGGAGTGTGAAGTGGTACACAAGCTCGAACGTTATCTCCAAGTGTTAATTTAGAGAGAGTAAGGATGATGGATCCCTGCTAACTTCGGTTACGAGTAACCTACTCTATTGTCTAATCAAAATCTTAATTGTAATAGAGATCTTATTTTATTTTGTTATATAATTTATTTCAAAGTAAAAAGAATATTATTACGTTATTTGAATTTATTGAGACAAACCAGTTAGTGAGATACAAATTTGGGTTTACAAATATAAATGGTAAATAAAAATAGTCATAAAAAAAGGAACATAAATGTTAGATATAAAGATAAGTTTATAAACAATGTTTTGTACGCTTACCCTGGAAGTCTGCTCTTTAAGAGTGGCCCAAGTTTTATGGGACTTTCACCTTCTATGGGTATTATTCACTACCGAATCACCGTATCTCGGATATTCCAAAGAGCTTAAGTAATTGACATAATAAATTTTAAAGTAATCGACGCTTTTTATAGAAATAAATGAATCTTCGCGACTATACGCGGTAAAATACTTATAACTAATCAACGCTCTTGGGCGAAAAATCCGGGTGATTCGTATGAACGTCATCAAATCGTGGGAAAGATAGGCCAGATTTCTCTTATACAGACTTCAAGAGTATAGTAATTGTAAATTAAAAATAAGAACTTACATACATTTAAAAGAAAAACAGAAAATTTTGAATTTTAGCAGACGTTACAATTGCATTACAATGATGGAACAAAAGCTTTTTCAGACGTCAATTCAAAATTATCCATGGCAATTTTCGGCTGCACATCATGCTGTCTGCAAGCTTTTGATCTCTTCCAAAATTTCCATATAAGTTTTCTGAGTCGTATTAGATGTTAATATACGAAAACTGTAACTCCCATTCTTTCCCGCTTCACAACATTATTTCATTTGTTAAAAAATGCTTACCGTAAGATAGACGATGGCGTTATTCGGTGAGTCTTATTAGGTAACTGAAAAAGTAGTTATGGACAGTGTCTCGGATAACTTAACTGGTAGAGCTCTTGGCACATGACTAAACGATCCGGGTTTGACTCCCGGTCTGAGCTGGACGAATTCTTTTTTCGGATACCAAAAATGATACCTACTGAGTCGGCCCCCCCTTTCCCTTTATCTTTTTTTTCCTCCTCTCCAAAATTTGTCAACAATCGATAAATTTAGCGATAAAATGTGGCTTAACAAATGTCGAATAAATTTGGGCAAGTAATTCTATCTACCAAATTAACTTATAGTAAATTCTAAACAGAAAATAAAACATCTAATAATATGCTAACAGTCACTAATTAGGGAGAATAAAAAAAATGGGAAAAGGAGACCACTCCTAATAGTCAAATAAGAAAATAAAGAGAACAATAATGAAAGAAAAAGGTTGGAGTTACTTTAAAAATTTTTTTTCATTCACTTTCGACAGATGTTGTTTAAGTGATTCTTTTTTCTACCATGACGCTACTAGAAAGTGTAGGTCTCAAAAGAGTAAATTCGAATGAAGGAAAACTTAAATTTGCATAGAAAACAAAAGGTTAAACATTTACTAAAAATAGATGTTTATTATTTTTAAAAACTCTTGTGGGACAAAATTGTACGCTCTTAGATTTCAGATTGACTGAATTATGACAGAACTCTATAACTCTATCATCTTTCTTCTTACCGAGGTAATGCGTTTTACCTCGTAATTCGTAGTATCACACTGAAACATGCTGAGACAAATGAACTGAAAGTGTCTAAAGAAGAAAATATAGTGACATGATAAGAGAGATTATTCAAGAACATAGTGCAGTTTTCATAAAGTATATAAAAGTTAAAATGAAAAAAAAAATGATCACACAAAGTCATAAGTCACTTAGAAGTTCTCTTAGTTAGGGTTGGCTTAACAGATACTATTTTTGTGTATGTAATTCACCTCCAGCGAACGTATATATCTGCGTGTATATATATATTTGCGTGATGCCCATCTGGCGCTATTCTGAGTTTCTACCATAAGTTTTACGATTTCTGTTATGTTGAATCTAGACAATCATCCAGAGCTATAGTCTGACATGGCCGTTAAAACTTTCAATCTATTGATAACGCTTCCCTCACTAACTTTACTTCAGCAAGTTCCTTTCAATTGAATGCTACGTGATTTGGCCAATTGTTGACCCTTTGCTTGACCTTAAAACGGACATGACGATCGTTAACTTTCCTTTCAATTTGATCGTTTTAATGTCATTTACAACTTCCTGCCATTACTGAAATTTTCTCTAACGATTAAACAAATACGAAAGAAAATAACTGCAGTGTAACACAATAGAATATAAATAGATATTTACGACAAGAATAATTTTTTGTAAGTAACAATATGATAATGAGCTAATACTATTTATAATTTATTAATTAAATGTTATAATTTAAAGTTTACGGAAAGATGAAGTATTAGTATTTATAGAATATGAAGTAAAAATTTTTTTTTCACCAAATTATTATAATTTTGATTTATTCATTCTATGCATAACTGTACAGCCACAAAGCATATGAACTAAAGCCAGTAAATAATATAAAAATAGCGTTGTTTCAAGCAAATTAAAATACCTTTAAAAAAACTTGTCTATTGTGATGAATCTAATTTGGAAAAAAATTTTTTAACAAATCTGAATACAGTTGAATCTACTGACCATCCCCAGAATTTTCCTTTATTTTCAAACTTAAAATACTTGGAAAATTTCTTAACACAAAATTCTGGGCTTTTTGAGCTCAAAAATACACCTATTGTACGTTTTCGAGCTCTTCGACTAACTTTGTTCGTGCACTCAATTTCACTCTCGTAAGCACTTAATAACAGCGCTCTAGTTGCACAATATGTTATTCTTTACTTCAACATTCATAAAGTGTAAAAAAAATTTTTTTAGAATTTCAAGTTTTTAGAAGCAACACCGAACAATAATTATAATCATAATTGTTGTTTAGAATAAATTGATAAAATGGCGATGAATTTTTTCGTAATAGAGCAAAGTTGTTTTGTTACGGTAGTCGAGAAGTACCGAACTAAATGCTACCTCCGGCTGTTAAGTCTTACTCTCTCCTGTTATTAGAAAGATTTCATTTCAAATTGTTAAAATCATTGTGTGACCATCGTATTTTACTTATTCATTCTCTTAGATTCCGTGATACTATTTAGGATGGTAATAAATAAAATTGATATTTTCCGTATACATGTAACGTATTAGTCAAGTAAGTGAAAAAAAATTTTTGTTTCCATTTATTCATCGAAATGTCGCGACGCGACGCGGTCATGAGATATTTTCTCTTTCCTTGTAGGCAAACACCGATTCATCGCAGTAGACAGATCCGGTTCCACCGGTAATTCGCAAGTTCGTAGTGGCATCCGGTGAGAAATTCAAGCCAAAGAAAGCTTATAGATAGAAAACAAAGGTAAAAGAGAGATGAAAGAAAATAAAGAAGAAAAAAAAGTGAGCAAGTGAAGCGGCTACAGTTTTGTGCAGATACTCTGGTATTCTGTCGTTTCTAATAATTAAGCGGGTGTCAACGACTTTTAAAAGGAAAAATTTTCCATTGGATAATCTTGATATTTTAAACAACGCTTATTGAAATCACTTGCCAGCTAAAGAGGTACTTTTTTAACTTCTCGTAAAAAAATTAAGAATAAAAAAAAAAAAAAAATAGGGAAGTTATAAGTTTCACCCCGATTTTCGAAAATCGAGTTTTCATCAGAACTCGACGATTTGAGGCTTTAGAAAGTTATTTTGATTAATTTTACATTGA
>JZSA01000368.1:0-12008 GCA_000956155.1 Cotesia vestalis | reverse complement strand
TGTGTGTGTGTGTGTGTGCCTGTCTAATCCTCTCATAATTTTTGAACGGCTTATTTGATTCGATCGAAAGAAGCGGTGTTTTAAAAAGTTTTATTGCCACTGAATTTCCTGAAAATCTGAACCAATACGGTTTGCTAGAGTTTGAGAAATCTTTAAAACATAATTCTTGAAAAATCATTTTTTTGGAATAATTTCTGAATGGCTCCATCGATCGATCCCAAAAACTTATCAGCTCTAAACCTTGGACAACCACTGATCAATTTGCGTTTAAAAGTAAACCATAGGATTCTGAAAAACTGTGCCGAATGCTGCCAACCGCGTAAAAATCGGTTGATTGCTCGAAGAGCTCAAAAACGTCATAAATGCAATTTGAAGCGCTTAGGTATGGAATTAGTGGAAAGTTGCAGGGATGGCCTTCAGGGTCAATCGTTTTCCTAATTTTTTTTAAAGAGCTCCAAAATTTTATTTCGAATCGTTTGGTAGGTAATAAATGATCTTTTTGTGCTTGAGAAACTGCGTCGGATATTGCCAAGACCTATTGAAAACCATTGATTCGATCAGAAGATATCGCAATAAAAAATTATCAAAAAAGCATATTTTCAACAACCAATAGATTTTTGGGCTTGAAAAAGTAGGGAAGCTGTGTTTTTGAGTTCGAAAAGCTCAAAAATTCGGAATAAAGAATTTCTCAACTGTTTTGGACTCGTACTATATAGCGGAAAGTTCCAGGAATAGCCTGCAGGGTCAACCGTTTTTCGGATTTTTTTTATTAAGAATGTTACCAGAAACGAAGGCAGTAGAACTCAACAAAATATAATATAATTATAATAAATTAAATATAATTTTGATCGCTGAGAAAGGTAAGACAACACATAATCTTGAGGTAAAAAAATAGTAATAGCAATATTCGTACAATAGATGAAGAGAACTTTGCACCGCTTTCCCCAGCTATCCAAATGACTATCGGAAGCGACACCGGTAAAGGAATAAACAGTTTATCATCCAACTAACGAGCTATCCTTGCAACTACCGTTGAAAACTATATTTTGTTAGTGGTAACTGTAAGTAATCTTTGTCTATAGTACAAGACATCCAATATCATCTCAGCATGAGGTATGATTATACGCGTTACTTCGCGCTTCAATACAACTGGAATCAGACAGAGCGAAATGGTGCAACTACCCCCAAATAAATTTTCTATTTTTACGACAGAGATTTATGAAAGCTATTCTCTTCGCGTTACCGCCCCCACCGGCTCTCCCGTCCGCATAGTGCCCACCTCCGCGATAGCCTTATTCCAATCCTCTTGCCACCCTCATTCCATCTATCTATTTCTATCTTTCCCTCTTGCTCGTGTTTCATTTCTATCCGCATAAGAATTCCAAGCGGAAAAAGTACTAGAGTGGTGGTATCCGGGTTTCCGGGCAGTTTCGGTCCAAATGAGGTAATTAGGATGCAGTCCTGAGGCACCCTGCTCTTGTCTTACTTTGTTAGAGTGAGCAGGATAGCAAAAGCAAGCAAGACTGAGAAACACCAACACTCGTCGCACCCTTTTCTCTAACACGACACTCTCACTTAAATCAAAACCCTCGACTGCTCTGGGAGCCCGCCCAAGAAATCTCCAGTGTCCCACGCTCATACTAATGAGCCAACGACGTACTGCATAGAATAACGGTTAGAAAGTCTCATCATCTTTCCAACGATAAAAAGGACGACCGCCTGAAATGCCTTTTTATTAGTCCCTCAGATTTTGATAAGCAAACGAACAAATTTTCAATATTAATCATGATCAAGACGAAAGATTGTAACAGGTAATTTTCTTAATCAAGTAGTCTAGCTAAAAAAGTAATCAACTTTCAGTGCTTAAAATAATAATCGATGATATCAATATAGAATGAAATAGTGTTCTAGTATAATATCCGAGTATCCAAACAATAGACTTATTAAGTAATAGAGTATCGTAGGACTAGAATGTTATAGAGCTTCGTTAAAAGCTATTTATCATTGCATCAGTTGGGGTGCAGAGTATAACGGAAACACTTGCACCTAGGTCCAGTATTGGTCCTACCATAGTAGTAACAGCTCTACTGCTAAACCTCTAAGGTCGTTAGATTGTGGTTTGGCATGAGAACATTCCCGTTACACCCTTTAGCTTTGTATGCACTCTCTCTGAAGCTAATGCCAAAGTGTGCCTCACATTTACAAGAGTCCTACTACATCACCAGACTAACCATTAGTGGTCACAAGGCTCGTGTTTAGATGCTGTTATTGAATATCTTCACCTAAAACCTTATCAGAAACTCTTGTTTCATAAATACAGTCCCCAACTAATCGAGAAATTCTCAACTTTACTCTATTTGTAGCTTTTATTATCTAATTACTATTTAAGAAGATGTATTATAGTTATTGTGATTATTAAAAAAAAAAAAAAAACGGATTTCTTTTTTCATTAATAAACTTTGGTTAAAATGATGAAATCCATAAACTTTTGCAATTACTTTTTTCTTCGTTTTTTGGTTGAAAGTATAATTCATTGTTAAATTTCAGTGAGAATATAATGTCGATATTTTTAACAATTTTTCCTTAATCCTTGACTTACTTTAGTTGAAGTAGAAAATATGAGTCAGATGATAATTTTTATAACTTCATTCTGTAAGTGCAGGAGGCGAGCCCATCAGTTCTATTTACTGTTGGAGATTTTTTCTTATCGATGTTCATAAATTTCAAAACAACTATATCAGTTGATATCACGATAATGATGAAAAAGTGTAACCTATAATATTATAACGGTACTTTCCATACTTCAACAGAAATTAACAATGTTATTATTAACTAAATCTCTTCCATAATTCATTCAGTAAGTATTAACATAATTGAGTGCTATTTAAATGCCGAGATAACTATGTTAAATAATTTTAAGAAATGCTTCGAAAATTATAGCTTCAAAACAAAATGAAAAATTCTAAAAAAAAAATTATCACATAAAAAAAAAATCTGGAAAATGGTTGACCCTAAATGCCACCCCTGTAACTTCCTGCTAATTCCATACTCAAAAGCGCTCAAAATTTCACTTATTACGTTTTTGAGCTCTCCGAGCTCAAAAATATAATATATGTGTCATTTTGAGCTCTTCGAGCTCAAAAGTCTGATAGCAGTTTACTAAAATACTATTATTTGAATGTTCAAACTATAATAACTTTTGAATGAATAAACTGATTTTCACGTGATTGGCAGCATTCGACGTAATTTTTTTAATCCTAAGATTGAATTTTAAACACAAATTGATCAGATCAAAAATTTTAGAGAAATTAGAAAAATGTACTTTTTTTGAATTGATTCGACGATAACTCACGAACCAATCAACCGATTTCGACGTTCTTGGATAAGATAGACGTGTTTTTTTGGGCACTGATAATTATGTAATTTCATCAAAAACGATCCGGAAAAGGAAGCTAAAGTTATGTAAAAAAAACTAGGAAAACGGTTGATCCTTAAGGCCATCCCTGCAACTTCCCGCCAATTCCATATCTAGGTGCCTAAAAATGCAGTTATGACATTTTTGAGCTCTTCGAGCTCAAAAGTCTGGTAGCAGTTTGATAAAACACTATTTTTTTTAATTTTTAAACCGCAATAACTTTTGAATGAATGAACCGATTTTTACGCGGTTGAAAACATTTAACGCAGTTTTTTAAGCCTCATAAAGAATATTTAAGTTTGAATTGATCGAACAAAGAATTTCGGGGTAATTTCGAAAAAACACTTTTTTCGGTTTTCTGTCATTCACGATATCTCTTGAACGAATCAACCGAATTTGTCTAACTAGCCGGCGATCGACGTGGCTTTTTGATGTTTAGAGCTGATTAGTTTTTGGAATTGATCGGTGAAGCCGTTCAGAAGTTATTCCAAAAAAACCACATTTAAATAATTTTTTATCGTCCACTCAAAAGTAACAATGAAAATTAAAAATGAAAGGAAAGACAACAATTAGTAAATAAGAAAAAAAAACAAACGATAAAGGTATTGTTGAGCAGCGCTTCTTTAATTAAGAAATAATTGAAGTATAACAGAAAACTGCACTTAAAAAGAGAAAGAAAAAGTTAGCTGTATACGTTTCTCAGACCATTGTTTGTGTCATCTTATTTTGAGTGCAACACTTGAACAAAACGAAAGAGTATACAGTTTGCTGCAGATGATTAATTTTACTGATTTAGTTGTATGTGGGTGCAATGTTTTTTTTTTTCTTTTTACCAACGTATCTACATGTACATATATACTAATCACGTTCTTTTTACTTTCACGATTCAGCAAAAAGTTGCATTAAGGAGGAAAAGAAATTTTGTATTGAAATTTTCTACAAATTTAAATATGCTGTATTAAAAAAATACAATATAATTTGAGGTCAGAATAAAAAAAAAAAAACATTATGCCACAGAAAATCTTATGGAATCAACATGCTAAAATTGATGAAGCTTTTTCTCATGCTCATGAAATAATTACCTACAAGAACGACGCTTATTAAACATTGAAAAATTATGTTATATTTACTCCACGTTAATGTAAAAGCTTATATTTATGAGCTGTGGATTTATCAGAACTCTTTGATGTAGAAACAACCACTACATTCTTACAATTTATAAATATGTATGAATGTTAAGTGTGACTTTGTTTATGGACGTGCAACATGTAATTCTCGTAAATGCATACTCGACCTCATGCCGGATTCAATATGTAAGAATTTCATCTCCTATTTCACAAGTATTATGGATAGGGACCATCATGTAGAATACCCAGCTGATAAGTTGGCGTCATGTGTCCTTAACGAAAGGCCTTATCCCCACGTTTAATTCTTCTATCATTCTTTTTTATTACTCCTCCCATACAGACTCAATCTTTTTTTGAAATCGACTATAATTACGAGAGTAAATCCAATTTATATTTCACAACCGCTACAAATAAATGCTTGAAGATTATAAAATAAATATGAGCCATCGACCAAAAATATAAATTTTTGATCGAAGTTGTGTGCTGAATAAATAAAAACGAAGGGAGCCCTCTACTGCGCTTAGGAAAGAAGTCACATTATATTCTCGCATATCCCAGTGACTTGTGTCACTGAAGAAGATTATTCGCTATCATGAACAAAGCTATTCGAGCCCCTTGTCCGATAATTTCATTGTTGCTGGGGCGACAAAGTTCAAATGACTCATTTATAATGACATTTCATTTTTGATTATATTTTTCAAAGGATGGGAAATACTCTATGTGCGGATATCACTTCTATGCGTCAACACCTCAATTCCCTAAGGAATATAAGTAATTCTTATCACGTAATTTTTTCGTTTGTTCATATATCTTATGTTACGTAGATACATTTTTCAAGTATCAAAATAGCTATTATTCCGATGTCGTAAATAATGTATTGAGTCCAAGAAAATGATGTTACATAACAAAAAAGTCAATGTTTTTTTTTTTTTTTTTTTTTTTTTTTTTTTTTTATTTCTATCAAAACAGAAACCTAAGTTTTGTAGACATAATAAGACAATTTTTTTTAACTTGTCGCTCAAAAAATTAGAAACTTTAAAAAGTTGGGTAGTTATTGGTTTTACCCCGTTTTTCGAAAATTGAATTTTTAGTGGATGTTGACGTTGTAAGGTCCTAAGAAGCTTCCCAGATATATATATATATATATATATATATATATATGTAAAATTGATGTGGGTACTTAAAAAAAAAGTCTTGATAAGTGTAACATCGGGATGAGCTTATATCTTTAAAAATATCAATAGCTCACAAGATACAAGGTCATTTTTTAATTATGTATCTAGAGATAGATCATTCTGGAATGCAGACTAAATACTTATCACAATGAATTGGCTACCGGTTAGAATAATATAAAAGCTTGAAAAGACACAAATTCAAGTCAAGACATTTGCAGTGACAGTAAACACTCAAAGTTTCCATACTATTATAGGAATCATTCCAATAATATCATGGAAAATATTTCTATAGCAGCATAGTAAAAATTTCTATATGATTATTTGAAGTATTCCCGCAATAAATGGGAAAAGTACCTATAATTTTCTTTCTGTGTACTTTAAAGTTATTGAATTTTCGATCAATTTTTTCATAGAATTCAACAATATTAATTACTATCCTTAATAGTGAATATTATCATCCTGATAGTAAATATAACCATCCTGGTAGTGACTGTTATCATCTTGATTGTAACTGTTACTAAAAAAAAATGATAACTGTTATTACAAAAAAGGTAATAAGACTAAACATCTTGAATTGAAAAATGTTTGAATCATCCTAGATGATCGGAACTACGAATTTAGTATGATAAACCCAATCATTTAATTTTCTCCGTGTATATATGATAGCTAGCCAGATTAGAATTAGCCAGTGGTATAACATTAGAATTGATAGACTTACTGATTTGTTAGAAAAACACGTTTAAATCTAAGCGTCAATATTTGAACCAAAATAAAATCAATACTTCATATTTTGATCGATTTATTTATTTCAAAAATGACGATGGGAAACATTTGGTATTTTTATTTTTATTAATAACGAATAAATATTGATTTCTGAAGGTAAGTTTCGAAATAATGTCAACAATTACAGATAAAAGTGATTTTCAAGAATTGTTTCTGAACAATTGAATAAGAGAGAATCAGATGCAGAGATTCTAAAAGACGAAGATTAACCTTTTGACAAATTTTTACTTCAGATGAAACAAGATAATTAATAATATACTCAACGCTCTGACAGAACATAAATAATTTTATTTTAAGTAGGTTCTAAAACTGCTGTAAACTTCTATTTACTTCCGCTTTTGATACATAACGATCGAGTAACATGAAATAAAAAGTACAAAGAGACAAGAAAATTCAACAGCGTCCCAAGTTTAAAAACTGCCAAAGAATCTGATAACTACCTGGCAATAAAATTTTAATATATTATTTGAAATAAATACAACTTTTAATATGTATGATTTTTCAAAATTTTACTATTTTTATTTAGTTTATATTCAATTTATATTCTTAGGAGATCGCAACTTTTAGAAATGTGTGTAAAAATCTTTTAGCTGAATTAAAAAATGGTGAACCAAAGCTTCCAGCCCACAATTTTTTTTACAGTAAAGCTTGACTAATGTTAACGCTGTCAAGGTTTACGTTAACGATGCCTCCTATTCTAGTGAAACTTCTGAAGAAGCAGTTGATCTTTGTTTTGAGGTTTTTTTCGCACTAGATTATCAAAATCTCGGCCCTGCTGCCAGTCTTTGGAGGTCTGTGCAAAAGACATGTTATCACATAAATATAGTACGGGAACCATTTTCTGCAGCAGATATAGCCTTGAATAGAGAACTCGATTTATGTTTTAATAAAATTAAAGTTGAATTTTAATAAAGAATGTAATTTAATTTCACCGTTTTTTAAACAGTTTATGTTCTCAATTTTCTCTAAATTGATAATAGTGTTTTCGAAATGAAATTCCTTGTGAAACTGAAAAGTAAAAGTCTTCTAAATTCGTAGAGTTTTGGATTTTAAAATATTGGATAAAAAAAAAGCATTGAATTACAAGCAAAAACTTGTGCAACTGAACTCTAAAATAGCAATAAAATTTCGAGAGGCAAAACTAAAAAAATATTGTCAGAAACGTTTTAATTTATTACGAATATTTTTAAATGCGCTGAAAATTCTATAAATAAAAGCATCAATATTAGTGACAATAATTATAATCAACGATATGTGGATTTAATAAAGCTTCCAATTGAATATCAAATCAATTTGAAAATTTTGATACAGAATAGCTGCAGTTTAAAAAATTAAATTAGTAGAATTTTAATAATGCCAGAAAAAATTAAAGTAGGAAAAAGATATGAGAACAAAAATGTCGAAATAATTCCTACCGATAAAGTTCTAATTATTTTTTTGAAACTCATAATTTTTTAAAAGACGTTTTAGCGTTGCGTAATTTATTAGACTCTAATCCACGTATTTATGTCAATTTTTTCTAAAGTTCTTCATGGATAGATTTTAAATCTTTATTTACAAGTAAAATAGTTTTTCTACATTTTCTAGGCTGTGGTGGTTTTGAGACAAATAATCTTTTTTTGGATTTTCAGAGAGTTTTAATGCTAAGTTTTTTGGCGAGTTTGTTTAACAAATCTTAAGAATTTCAATGCAAACTTCGGGATGTTTTTAACTATGAACAATATTGAAAATCAAATAATTTATCAGGAACCAGAATATACAAACTATGCATTTTTAATCATAAATTAGAATGTCATCGAATAGTAAATTTCACAGTTGACCCTATGCATGATCTATTGAAGGACATATGTTCTCACGACAGAATGCTATTATTTAATCATTTCATTAATTAAAAAAAAAAAAACTATTCTCTGCGAATCATTTAAATAATATATTATTCAAAATTTGAATTATGTTTACAATCACAGATTAAATAAGCTTGCAAAAATACTTCCTTATCACCTCGTTAAAAATAAAAAGCAAGCTAGGAAATCGCCAGAAATGTTATCATTAGTTTGAAATATTTGCACTATGTTATGTAATTTGATAGCTAATGCGTCTAAATCCTTAATTCTATTAAAATTTAAAGACGATAGAATTAAAGAAAATTTCATTATAATGAAACCTGATGGGCCATCTGTTTTTATTGTAAAATCGATTTTTCCTCACGATAATACGAAAGTTTTTTTTTAACTCAAGTCATTTATGATTGTTATTTCGATAAACATAACTGCAACATTCTGGATCTTTGGGTTTTCCAGATAACAAGTTTCAATAATTTTAAATCCTAGGTTGGCCTCGTTAGATAGTCGATAGACCCCTGGCGGGCCATTTACTAGGCTCTTTCTTAAATTTTGAAGTTATTGTGAGGTTCCATTAAATTCAGATACAAAATTTCATTTAATTAAATATAGTATGAAGATTCAAATTAACTAGGTGGAGTCAGTCGGTCTCCGGACATAAGATATTTGTCGGCTGACTGACTTCTCTGGATCTGCGTCCAGTACAATAATTAACACAATGATAAAAATGCAAACGCTGCGTCTTAGGTTACTCTATGGTAGAAAAGTCGTCGGAGTCCAACTTTCACGCTGACGGCTAGACTGGAGCTTGACGACACTGTTATCGGAAGCGATTTCTGTTACCTTACAAAGCAGTTGTAATTCTAATAATTTTTAATGTTTAATATAATAAATTCATTTTCGTTCATTTGTAAACTGAAATTTAGTGGGAACGTTACATAGCCAATTTTATAAAATCATCAGTGATACTTTTATACTATAAAAATGTTATACAGAGATTTAAATGACTGTTCAATTAATTATATAAACATTTTAGAGAAGGAAAAAGGTTATATGGCTAAATTATTGATTTAATTGTAATTTAATGAAATAACTTTGGTAATAGAGTATTGATCGATTTCAAAATCTAATCAAAATCGGTTAATACGTTTGAGAGATGTCTTTGTCAAAAAATTTGAGTGTTTTTTTTTAACTTTATATGTAAATTCTCAAATTATCACTGATAAATCACAATTAATTTTTAATCAAACCACCGTTAGTTCCATTACACAGACTAATATAACCCATCTACCAAAAACTTGCAGAAATTGAAATTCTTATAATCTTAATAATATCATCATTTGGTAAATGCTTGATAGATTAAATTGAAGACGCAATTTTATCAACCATAAGATAAATTTTCAAGAAATAATAAGCTACACGGCAAGAAAAACATAGGGATTTTTCCTATTTTTGCATAGGAAAAATTCCTATGTTGACATAGAAATTTTTCCAATGTTAACATGGGAATTTTTTCTTTATTAACATGATATAAATATCCATATGACATAGGAAAAATTCATTTATCACTAAAATTTATGTAACTTAATTTAATAATTACAAATTTAGATAACAATTTTCTCATTCGAGCAATTTCAGATAATTTAAAAGTAAAACAATGATATACAGTCGGTTTGTGATAAAAAAATTCTAGGAAATTTTTCCATGCCATAAATGAATTTTTCCTATGTGATATGGATATCTCTATCATGTTACCATTGGAATAATTACTATGTTACTATTGAAAAAATTATTATTATGTTGACATTGGAAAAATACCTATGTTAACATTGGAAAAATTCCTATCTCAAGATAGGAATTTTTCTTATGCTAAAATAGGAAAAATCCCTATGTTTTTTTCGCTGTGTATGATATTTGTGGAATATATAAAATATATAAAAAAAAGTGCGGTGGCGAGCATGTTTATAAAAGTACACAGTATTGCACTTAGAAACCAAAATAACACCGACCAAAAGTAACAATTGATTTTTAACTTATTATAGATTTTAATACGAATTGCAAAACAAATGTTGCTATGGATACTTCGCATTTTTTTCTATCATTTTTTCCGGATTGTAGATCACTAGAAAATAATCAACCAAAGAGAGCAGACGTTCATATTTTCCGATAAAAATTCCGCGATTCGCTAATTTATTTCAATTTAAGAACAAATTTCTGATAAATTGGTAGTGTAATTTTGCTCGATAAAAAATAATTTAGAAATCAGAGACTAAAGATAAGGCAAGAAATTATATTGTGCTGTTTGATAGCAGCGATTGTCGAGGAAAATATAATAGAAATGAATGATTCAAGGCAAAAAGATTCTTCAGAACGTCTCAAACGCGACGCGGTAAGTCTAATTGTTTATTTAATCTAAAATAATAATTTCGATTTTGAATAAAAATTCATCGAATTTATTTTGAACAGAGAGAATTGGTTGAAATGTGTTTAACGAATAATTCGAACCCAGTGATGATCTCCAAGGACCTGCTTCCCAACGATTATAATTCTGCTGGGGCTCTTAATTCGCTGATCATAATCGATCGCAAATTCAACAAACAGATCACAGGTTTCCTCCCTGCTTATCCGAGTTACGTTATTCCATTCGAGTCGGTCGACAATCTTAAACCGGTGATCGATAATTTACTTATTGACAAATTCAGCGACAGCAAAAAAAAGGTTAGCCTCTTTAGGCTCCCATTCACAAAAGGTACAGGGCGAAAAAAACATAGGGATTTTTTCTATTTATGCATAGGAATAATTCCTATGTTGACATAGGAATTTTTCCAATAGTAACATAAGAATTCCCCAATGTTAACATAGGAATTTTTCCTATGCAGAAATAGGAAAAATCCGTATGTTTTTTTTCGCCGTGTAGTTAAACTATTTTTTTTTACTGTTTATTTCAATATCAATATAACGATTAAAAAAACACTAATAATAATAAACTATGTAAATTTAAAAGTAATTGTTTAATTTATTGCATACCGCATGATCTAAACTTTTACTCAAAATTATTTTAGGGCGCGCAAAAATAGGAAAAATCTCTATGTTGTTTTCGCCGTGTATCTTATTCCAATTAAATATTCTTTAGAAATAACAAAACAGAAAGTGCAACTTTCACTATCTTCAGAAAAATTCAAATGGCTGTATTTCTAAGCTTTTCGGACGACTTAGCTCATCTTTGAACTTATTTGAGATAACCGTCTGAGAAAGATGTGTACTAAATTTCATTAAGATCTGTTAATAACTATAAGCACAATAGCGGCAACATCCCCTGGGCTGATCCTTCATTTACCAATTATCAAGTCGGGATTAAAAACGGAATTTTAATACCCTTAATTGATTAATTTTTTGAAAATTTTTAGTTGAATGTCAACAATCCAAAAAAAGTTTCACTTGCACCGTGGTTTCATAAAACTACACAATATTTTTAACTTCCCGCTAAGAAAATTGAAAATTTTCAAAAAACGGGAAGTTATTGGTTTCACCCCGTTTTTCGAAAATCGAGTTCTCATCAGATATTGACGTTTTGAGGTCCTAGGAAGCTTCCCTGACTATTTCCACGATGATGTCCGTACGTCTGTGTGTGTGTATGTGCGCGTGTGTGTGTGCGTGTGTGTGTGTG